>APFE030702055.1:17641-123991 GCA_000404065.3 Pinus taeda
AAATGCGAGAGCATAACACATAAAACACATATACACAGAGATTTCCCACTGGATCCCAAAACCGGGACTACCAACTTGATTTTTCATTATGTTCCTTTCAATGTTACAATACATATTTATACATGCCGAAGCATCCAGTACCATGGACCGAAGATCATCGCATCCAAAACCATGGACCGAAAACCATCGGGTCCAAAAAACATGTGCGAAAATCATGCACAAAACCATAGGTGGGTCTGCCCAACCTAACATAGGGTCCAAAACCAAAATTTTCCGGGGCGCTGCCCCGGACCCCATAAAGTGGGGTTACAGGTACCCCTCAAACCCCCTGTTAATTGTGTGGAAAGAATATAACACAAAACAACATCAACAAATCATGACTCAGACATGACACGACTCCAAATCGTAACCTAGGAATCAACAACTTCTACACTAACACTAAAGAACTCACAAAAATACATGGAAGCATTACTCCCAACATTACAATGATATTCAAGATAGGTATATTAAGTTGTAAATACGTTATTGCTTTTAGAGATGTATATACAACTTAATATAAAATTTAAGATATGTCATGTTTGACCACTGATTTAGATATTTTAACTTAATGGATGCATACATAATTTCATATAAAAGAGCTTTGTTAACCAAGTAACTTAAACACAGGGAAAATAATTGGAAATCATAAAGAAATCAAGAGATCAATGTGGGGAGGTATTTTTCATTAAATGGAAACAAAAAAGAATTACAATCAACTTTACATGAATGACCCTTATACCTCTAATTTCTGTCATGGAGGAAAAATGCAAAGCACAAATGCATAAATAGACATCACCATTAGATTCGAGCCATGAAATCATGTCAAAAAATTATAAAATTGACCATATCCTAAGCAAGTGACATCTGGAGCTCGAAGGAATCTTCAGATTTCCTATAAGAATATTCTCTGTAGATTATTTCAAAATCTTTCTCAGTTTCCATGATTGCCTAGGTGTAGTTCTGGCCTATCGCTCCTAATGTTGTTTGCAACATGTTCATCTCTGTCTCAATTCTGCCACGCCTCCCCTTATTCAAATGGCAAGGTGAGGTTTATATAAAGATCGTTGGCGAACCTATCAACGTTAAGGTGTTGGCCTGTTGGTGGTGGTGGCATTAAATATGGGGTAGACTGGGTTCAAAAGCATCCTACCGAAATTTGATGCAAAATCTTTTTATATATGCGACATTCATTTTTAAATAGTGTTGGCAGTTTGAAATTGGTTGGCGGTGTTAAGTTTAGAGTCGCCCATTGGTCAAATGACCCACCAGGGTCGAGCAGGCTCGACCCCCACTGACTCCTCTGTTGTGTGGGCTTGGGTCTCTGGTGGCTTGACCCATATTTTTATATATATACATATTCGTTTGTGGGGTGTTAGGGTTGGTGGCCCACCACCCCAATTTTTATTTATTTATTATTTTTTTTTTTAAATCATACTGTTAAAAATTCGTATCTAGTTTTTAAGGGTCACTCGACGAATTAAAGAGGTGACAAATTTGGCCTTTTTGACTACCATTTTCTGTTAGCCATCCCTTCGCCAAATTGTTGTTTCATTGGTGACTATCACATGGCCTAATTTGACCAAAACTTTGACCAGGTTTATCTTGAGCATATGAACTCAGATTTGAGTGTAATTCGCATAGTTGGAATTAGGGCGACGAGCACTACGATACAGTGTTAGTTTCACTTCCAGATGATGACTTTGATTTTTGATCTCTTTTAAGGCCACCTCTATTTCTAGAGCCACCTAGATCATTCTTCCCCACTATTGAGCTTTTGGGCCACCAAAATCTTTATCAATCAATTGGAAAGTGAAGAAATTGCTCCCTTACTTTCTATTTTTCAATCCAACGGGCCTTACTAAGATGCATTCCTTTGAAACCAATATGAAGGTACTCCATGTCTCCCTGTCATGAAGTCCTGGTCTTACTTTCAAGAATGATATCATCAGGTAATTTTTCCAAGAATTCGGGTGCCAAATCATCCACTGTAGGAACGTGTCAAGCCTGTTCGATGTCCATGATCAAAGGAGCCTCGTAAAGATTCAAGTTTTCAATGTTCATCATTGAGTACATCTGCATGTATGCTATCAAATCGAGATGAAAAACATTGTCTCCAATCTTCTCTAGTATGGTGAATGGGCCATATTGGATTGGTCTCAACTTCTTTCCTTCACATTTCGTTATGTCTTTATTGATGTGGACCCACACCTTGTCTCCAACTTCGAATTGGTGATTGACTCGGTGATTTTCATGCCGAGATTTGTATTGAGCTTGAATTTTCTCCAACTTCTCCTACACTAGCTAGTGAATCATCTGAATTGTCTAAATGAACTTTGGTGTTTTGTCCCTATCATCTTGCCCATTGGAACCTTCATCTCTCCCAAAGACCATGTTTGAGGATTCCTACGAAAAATATCTAAAGCATATCTAGAATAGTGAGCATTGAGTGGATGAATGCACTGCCCGATTGTATGCATGATGTATATAACGAAGTTTCTTGTCTCACAACATGGGATGCTTTCCACAATAGCCTCAGTATAAGTGTATTATTGTTCAGTTGACAACCTCTATTTTTCCATAGGTCTGTAGATGAAATACCATGCTCCTCTTCAGTTGTCCATCATTCTCCACCCTAAATGATGGACAACCCAAAGTGGACCCATATAAATTGGAAGAAGAGATGAGTAGTCTGCTCTGCAGTGACCTGATTTTTACAAGGCATTGAGACAGACATTTTTCAAAATTGATCCACAACGACATACAAATAGTCATGACCTCTCCTAGACGAAGTAAAACCACCTTCAAAATCCATCGACATACTTTCCCATGGACGACTCGGAACAGGGAGTGGTGTGTAGAGCCCAAATTACATATTAGTGGGCTTGCTAACTGAACACAACACACATCCCCTTTTCCCCCTTGGAAGAATTGTAATTTTCATTAATATAAGAAAATTACATGTTGTAGATGCAAAGTGCATATGCATAAGATGTGGATGTGTGCCAGTTCACAAAATTTTAGATCCCAAAATATCATCTCCAAAATAAGATCTCCACGCAGGGAGACGGTCTTTAAATAGTACTGCATAATTGAGTCCAGAATTTAAACATACACTACGCAAAGAGTATTGCTAAATACATGTACTGTTATGTATATACATAGTTCTAAATAGACAAAATAAAAGCGTCTTATTTTCCATAAGTTTAATCTCCTACTAAGCGTAGTCTGCATGGTCCATATACGGCCAGTGGTAGTACTGTAAATGTTCCTCTCCCCGCTGCTCCTATATCAACCAGATGTTGCGTGGCATGATCACTGCCATTTTGGAAAGTTGGTTAGTGATGGTGTTTCGTTCCCTATAGATGTGGTGACAAACAAAACTATCAAAATGTGAGATGAATTTATGAATTTCTGCTAATATATGTCCCAATGTTTACGTGTGGCGGGTTTTGGTTTTGTTTATCCAGTCACAAACAATTTTGGAGTCACCAAAGATTTTCAAATTATGAAAGTCTTTCTCTATAGAAAATTTGATTAGGTGGTGTGCCGTGGAGAGTTCAGCAAATTTATTGGTGCCAATCCCAAGTCCCATTTGAATATGATAATAATGGTTTGCAGAAATGTGTAGTATAGCCCCACCACCACATCCTGTATCTTGAGCGGAGCCATCAAAATATGCCTAGGGTTTTGAATGATCTATGGATTTAGGAATGATATTCCTGGGAGGTGTGGTGGTCAAGTCCTGAGGGAGAGAGTTGTAATCGGCTATAATTCTCGCTGAGATGGAAGTCCAATGAGGGGCGGTGTCACAGAATATGTAGCAACTTCTGGCGATCCATATTTCCCAACAGAAGAGGAGGGGGAGGTTTTTGGTTTTGGCCAATGTAGTAGATGCCCACCAATTTTCCCAAGCTTCCTTGGTAGTAAGTCCCCCCTAGATGATAGGCATGTGAAGGTGGGTAAGGGTGGCTGTCCATAGGTTGATAGCGATTGAACATGACAGAAAAAGATGATCCAGAGATTCAAAATTGTTCTTGTAGAAGCAACACCAAAATGGGCCATATTGTCCTCTCTTATTCAATTTTTCCCCAGTCGACACCTTTTTTTTCAGGATAGACCACAGGATTAGTCTTGTGCGGGGAGGTTCTTTTAGTTTCCACATTTCTTTCCGCCATGGCTCAATGAGTTGTGGCTTGTGATTGTTAGCTAGTAGTAGGTACCCCTCTTTAGGGGAATACTGACCACTCTTGGTAATGGCCCATATTATCTCATCCTCCCCTTCTCTGAGTCTGATGTGGGATTCCTGTAGGGTAGAAGTGTAGGAATGCCATGCTTGATGCCATTGTCAGGGGAGGAGAAATCTATGGGTTGTCGTCCATGCTTGACGGAGAAAGGATGATTGCTCTGGGTCCGCTGCACCATTTATAATCATCATTCCTTTCTCAGAGAGGATCTGTAGTAAGTCTAGGGGAGATGATGTGCATTACTGCATCTTATCGAAGGATCTCGGCCAATTTGGATAGAAGCCCCATCAGATATTCTCCAAGTTAGTCCATCTGGTATAAGGGGTAAACCGCTTTCCAAATATTAGATATTCTTAATTTGTTCTAGCTAGGTCATCTCAGCTACTCCATTGGCCTCAGCGCGGTGATATATTTTGCAACAACAATATTGGTCCATAGATTGGTGGGGTTAAGCAGATGCCACCCAATCTTGGCTGCCAGTGCAATGGAGAAGTCCTCCAATTTTTTTATGCCCCATCCACCCCACTTCTTGGGTATAGATAGGAGGTCCCATCTTGCCAAAGCAAATATTCTCTCAGGTTGATTACCTTTCCAAAGGAATCTACTACAGATGTTTTGTATTCTATTGAGGATGTCTCTAGGAATCCATGCAAGGGAAATCCAATAGACCAGGGTGGCCATAAGAACTACTTTGATGAGCACCATCCGACTGGCTCTGGAGAGATATTTGTGGCAACAGATATGAAGTTTTATCTCTAGCTTGGTGATTAACCATATCCAGTCTACAATCTTGTATCCATGCAGTTTCAATCTGTATCCCAAATATTTGAGGCCCTTGTCTAAGTGATTCAGGGTGAAAGGAAACCTTTGTAATGCAAATTTTATTTCGAGGGGGGGAGCATTCAGAGACAGTAATAGTGGATTTGGAATTGTTGATGGCCATCCCTGTAGCTGTTTTGAAGAGGTTGATAGTGTTTTGGATGGTAGTGAGATCCTATATTCCCAAGTTCAGAAACATAAGAACATCATCCACAAAGAGAAGGTGGGTTATAGTATAGTGCTCAGGTATTCTGATACCAGAGAGTCTACCCCTGTGATGCATGTCCTTCATCAATTTGCTTAGGCCTTCCATAATAAGAAGAAAGAGCAAAGGCAACAAGGGGCTTCCTTGTCTAAGGCCCCTTTTAGAGCCAAAGAAGGGAGAGGCTGCCCCATTGACCAGAACACTGAAGGATACATTGGTGATGCAACACATAATCCATTTGATAAATCCGACAAAAAAGCCTATATGGGTAAGGAGCATTCTAAGGTATAACCAGCTTACCCTGTCGAAAGCTTTGGAGAGATTGGCTTTGAGGGTCATGCCTTTGATCTTTTTGGATTGTATTGAGTGCATCACCTCATGAGTTGATACGATAGCTTCGTGAATTTGTCTATCTTTTAGGAAATAAATTTTTTTAGGGCAGATGTGGGCATATAGGATGGGGTATATTCAGTTGGCAATGATTTTGGAAATGATTTTATAAAGACAGTTACATAGGGGGATAGGACGAAAGTCATTATATGATGAGGGGTTGTCAGTCTTGGGAATGAGGGCTATGAAAGTGGTTTTTATGGCCCTGTGCATGCTCCCTGATATCCTGCATTCCTCTATGACCTTGAGTAGGTCATTCCCTAGGACCTCAAAGAAAGCCAAGTAGAATTCGAATGACCACCCATCTGGGCCCAGGATTTTATCCTTTTTGAACCATTTTAGAGTGGCCTCAAGCTGACCCATGGTAACTTCTTTATTGAGATGCTCGGCTTCCTCCATATCAGTAAAACAAGGAAATAGTTGAGATACTTTAATGACCTCAGCAAGGGTAGCATTAGGAGGGTTCTGGTAGACTTGCTGAAAGTGTGTGGTGGGAAGTGTCAACCACAACACCATGTTCATTTTTTAGGTTCCAGATGGTGTTATAAGCCCTTCTTCCATTTTAAAATTTATGGTAAAACTTTGTATTCTCATCCCCTTCTCTCAGCCAAATAGCCCGACTTCTCAATCACCACGTTTCCTCTTTGTCCTTGAGAATTTTCCCTCTTAGAGTTGTTTGCTCCACTAGCTTGTCCTTGAGCTTGGGCGAAGGGAAGGTGCCTTTACTATTTTCCTCAAGGATTGCTATCTCATTTTCAATTTCGATCACCCGATGTTCTTCATCACATCTCTTATTGTGAGCCCAGATGTTGGAAATTTTCTTTAATTCCTTTAGCTTGGCCACGAATCCTTCAGTGATGTGTCCATTTCTATCCGGAGGGTGGATATTCCAAAATTTTGTCACAAGACTAGTGTAAGAGATGTCATTCAACCATGAGGAGTTGAATTTTAACGGGGCTCTAGGTTTTTTGATGATGCCACAGATTTCCAGATGAATAGGCAAATGGCATGAGAGCCAACTGGATCCCACCCATTGGCAATAAGTATACCCTTGCTCCAATAGACTTTCTTTGACGAGGAAACGATCTAGTCTCCTTGCAACACTGGTCTCCCTAATTTGTTTATTGCTCCAAGTTGGGATTAGTTTTGCCACTGGAATATCAATGAGCTAATGAAAGTAGAGGAGCTGCTCGAAAAACCCTGCTAGGGGGTCGGCCTGTGCCTGAAAACCCAGGATTCTGAGAACCCTAGGGAAAAATTTAGATCTCCCCCTATGATAAGATTGTATGCCTGTAAAATTTTGGTTCCCATTAGCCTTTCCCAAAGGATCTCTCTATGGTGGTAGGGTCAATAGATGTTCAACACTCTAATCTTCGTACCCAACTCTGCTGAGTAGATGTTAGCCCCTATGAACCCTATGCCTCCTCAGGCTCCCAACGGTTTAATAGAGTGAGGGTTGTAACCTAGGGCTATGCCTCTTGATCATCCATTTACATCCAAGGCATGGAAATGTCAACCAGGGAGCTGTTGAAGCCTCGAAAATCGGGTCTACAACAAGGGGGATACCCACTCGGTCCGGACCTTGGTTAGTAGCTCCTTTTCCATTTGGTATAGTGGGTCTGACTGGGGATATGGGACCAGTTTCCCAATATATGTGTGTGCGTTGAGAATGTATATTTCCTTTCTAATAGTTCCTAAGTAAAATGCTTTTATTCTAAATTTAATCTAACAACATGCAATTGTATTCTAATAAACAGAAATATCTAATTCTAAACTAACCTGAGATTTAATCTTTCCGTTATGCAATCTAAAATGATTTCAAATAACAATTGATAATAAAGATCACTCAACTGCTATCAGAAAAGAATTCAATAAAGGTAAACCATTTCGTATAAAAAGTTAGATGAAACAATTGTGAAAAACATATCGCATAATAAGCTATTCATATATTAAACATAAATAAATAGCTATCACCGTACAGAAGTGCCAAATGATAACTCAAGCATTCACGCATTCATATATAAATAACTGAACATGAATATCACTTTAACACATAGGCAGAAATAGTGAAGAGATAAAAGTACCATTTATAACTAGTTCTACTCATGAGCTTCAAGCAATAATGATTTATCTCTTCTTAATCCAACATCCACTAAGAATACAAAAGTGCAACATCAGTAGTAGATATTAAATGCCGATATCAATAAATCCTGTTCCATTCATTCATCAAAACCTCCTCGGAGGGTGCAAAAGTGCATGTTCTGAGGACAAGTTTTGACAAATTTCAAGACCCTTTTCTAAATGCATGAGAAAGGTTTAAATATTACTAGCTAAATCTAAAAATAATTTATTACAAAAATGTAGGATGCGGTTTAAATGACCGTCCACATTTCAGGCAAAAATAAAGCAAAATTAAAACTAAAACTAAATCTAAAACTAAAACTAACAACTAACTATCTGTGTATCTGTTCCATGTAATCGCAAGCGTTCAGCATTTGCTTGAGGAGAGTTGGCTGGCTGACTTCAGACATTAGCTGTCCTGTGAAAATAGAATCGGCAAGAGCTGGCGCCATCTTTTCCGCAGAATTAATGATACATTTGAGAGTCATGCACTCGCTATGTGGTTTTACCAAATATGTCCAGTAAAAATCCCAATTCAACTTAGTTAATCTTTTGATGGATTCTACCTTTTCTTGAGCATTCTGTCTCTAGCTTGTCTATAGTTGATGTACATATCTACATACCACTTGAGGATATCTCTAATAAATACCATTGGTTTTAGAGTTCAAGTTTTTTCTTTTCGTCTTTAGCACTTTTTCCTACAAATTTCCAGGCTTACAGGCGACAGAGGGATTAGAGGCTTTCCATCTTGAGGGGTTTTGCCCAGTGATGTACGATTCGCTAATCGCACATCGGAAACTGCCTCCGTTTCTCGATCTAGGCTTCCCTGGTGTGATTTTTGCCTTTGGCGCGCTTTTTGTTAGAGGATATAAAGCTTAAATTTTTTGAAGATAACGACTCCATGAGTTTGTGGTTGTGAGCTTTAAATTCTCTATTCGTGATATGAACTTTATCTAGTACCCATTTAACCATGTCCGTGTATGGAAGAATTTTGGGCCTCGCCACTATCCTGTGCAAGAACGAACATGCTAGTTCTGTAATAGACGCCTCAGAAGACCCGTGTGAGCCTGCAACAATTGTAACCTCCATTACCTTGGGATATTCTTCCTCGAGTAAACTATACATGCCTTCCCAAGTAGTAATACTGACATCTTTGTCACAGGTGGTGTCTGTGTATAAGGGCGTCATTTCTTTATCTTCAGATCTCAGAGCTTTACCCTTCTTTCCCATAATATCCTAAACACTGCTATGTATACTTCTCTACTCTTCGCTCCTGCAATTTAAAAATGAGGTGAGAATAATGATAAGAAAAAGGTGACGAGAAAGCTTTAAATGCAAAAAACATATAAAATATACCACCTTACGTGAAATGGCTCTTTGATCAGATCAAAACCATATTTCATTAATCATTGCCAACTAACTCATTGATTAACATTAACGCGCATAATCGGGCTTCAATTTATGGAAAAATCTTTTTTGAATGGCGAGCCCTGTAGATCTGCGATGGGGTTATTTTTCGATTTGCTTCACAATATCGAAGATCGCAATATTGCTAGTTCGTAGCGTACGACAATCATCCATTAATATGTTTTCTGTGAAATGCAATTTGCGATATGCGTCGTCACATATCGGTGGTTTAAGGTATTTCAGCGTAAGTGATATTTGAGGCATGCGATGTGATGAGGGTCTTTTGATGCGTGATTTCGCATCGCGATTTCACAATCTTAGAATTCTGCTTGTAGGAAGGCATCCATTACCCTTTTTACAATGCGACGCTCTTTAAGGAATGATTTTATTCTAACTTATCATCAAACTTAAGTCTTTTTAGATTTTTCGAGGGTATTCTCCTAAGTTTATGATAGTAAGTTTTATTGAAAAAGGAAATACAAGCACTAATTAATTTTTAAAATTTTTGAATAAGGGTCCCCACTTAATTTAGTATTAGTTATAAAACTAAATAAAAAGGGGGGTTGTTGCTGGCCACAATAGGAGCATGGACTCGAAAAGAGGTGTTATGATAGTAGCTTTACCCAAGGTTTCCTGAAGAAGAACTAAATCACCTAGCTCCTTTCGAAGGAGTCTCCTCAACGCCAGTTTCTTGTCGAGACTAACTATCCCTTTGCAGTTGAAGGAGATGGCCTTCATGGGTGGGACACCAGAGGAGGGATCTATGCTCTAACAACCCTATCTAGTGAAAGTTGTTTCCCAGAAACCACCACTAACCCCGCCTTTTATTTTTCTTTGGACAGAGAGGACAGTCTACCACGTGTGGGCTTTAGGCCAAAGGGGAATGGAGAGATGCAAAGGCCAATGGCATTCATCATAGTTGCTCCAGTGTGGGAGTGGAGATGGTAGCGATGAGGTACATGGGCAGTCCAAGGGATGGAGATCTCATGCGCTGGGGGATTGAACAAAGGCTCAACAAGGGGATGGGTGTCCAACTAACAGATGAGGGGACTTATCGTGTGGTTTGTGTAGGGGGTGGAAACAGAGATAATCCCAAGTTGCAACTAGATGATAGAGCAGATGAAAATTTAATGGATGTAGAGAGTAAGGGAGGACAAGACATACCCGAAAAGAGCGCTTCACCAGTGACCACCTTGGACCTGGTCAGTGGAGGTGAAGGTGGCTAGAGGGGTGTAGTCCCACACTTCTTCGTCATCTTCGAGTTAGGCCTGGATCCATCTGGCTTAACATTGATCATGTCTGATTCATCCGATTGTTCCTTCCACGTTTGTGTTCCCTCAACAGTTGTGGGCTTCCCTCTAGACACTGATTTATTTTTTGTGAGGAGAGGGCAGTCCTTGTAGAGATGTCCGACTTTATGACATCGTCTACAACAGAAGGAAACCCCTTCATAGTCCAGGATCTATATCCTATCATAGTTCCTCCAGCGAAGGGTAACTTTTTCTTGCAAGCCTCCTCTGATATCTAGGTGCACCAATAGTCTCGCATAGGCCATGACACCTGTGGAAAGGTAGGATCTATCATAATCCAGGTAAGTTCTTAAGGTATTTCCAATTCTCTTGAATATTTCCTTGGTCCAGAAATGCAGCGCCAGACCAGGTAGTCTAACCTAAATTGGCTCTGCCTCGAGCTGTTCTCTGTCAGGGTCGAAGAGTGGGTTCCATCTCCTTAGCATGACCGAAGCTTGTTCAATGTGCCAGTAGGATTATAAAATCCAATTTGCTTGGTCACCTCACGCAAATCTAAGAGCAAACCAACTGCAGACAAAAGTTTGGACAATAGGTAGATCTGCCAAGTGATGGCCCCAGATTTCAGCTACCCATTGCTTTAGTCTAGCTGCAGAATAGGTCCTTCCTTTGACCCTACCTACCAGGACCGTCGCTACCATGTCCATAGTGTCATACCACTGGAAATCCTCTTCCCAGTCAATGAAAACATCTTGTGGGTTCGGCTTTACACACCTTTTCTTCTTTCCCCAGGATGGTTTTGCAGTGTCCGCTTGCTCAGGGTGGTCTCCAGGGTGAGGTTTGGTGGATGAGGGTTAGGGTTAGGGTTAGGGTTAGGGTTTGTAGGCAAGTGTTCTGATTCAAGCGGGTAGGCATCCGAGAGAGGGGAACGATGGTGCAGCTTCCAGACGGTTGTGCTTGTTCTAGGGGAGGGAAGGAGTGCGAAGGGAGGGCTTCATTGAGAGGGGAATGAGGAGGGTTAGTTAATAGGCTCAAGGGGATGGAGGGAGGATAGGCCAGAGGATTCGAACGCTCAGACAGATGCAGAGGGGCTTGGGTTAGTCAGATGGGAGGACGGCACCAGGGAAGGCACAGAAAGAGACAATCAAGTCACAGGTACCTTCGTAAGATTGACTACTAAAGAGGGGCAATTACCTCCAAGAGCTCACTACTAAATGAAAAGTGCACATCGCTGTTAGCCGGTCTGCTGAAGATGGAGATGCCGTCAAGGGGGTCCTTGAAGTAGTCTATTAGGTCTCCCTCCATGTTGCTTCGGGGCTTACGCTAGTTGCCCTTGAGAACCGGAGTAACTAACATAGGCTAAACTGAAACCCTACAACCACAATACCGCAAACCACATTGACAAGTTCAAAGTCACTGGGGGTAATCAGGAGGTGGAGGGTAAACGGGGTTCCCAGGCAGGTTATGGCCAAGACTGCGATGGAATATGGTCCACGTCTATGCCAAGGCCCTAGGTTTACATCCAGATGGGCTACCCTATGTCAGGTCATGGGTGCGCCAACATTTCCTGCATTCTCTTCGCCATTGAGCTTGTCCCACAACACACATCCCTTTACATATCGAGTCACAACATTTTTCATGTGACACTAGTAACACCTCTACAAATGACACAAATTTTTCCATTCACCAAAATGACCTAACACAAGAGAGTTGTGTGCCTCTTTGATTATATGTATTCTCTCATTGGCGGGGATACAAAGTTTGCCAAGGTGGTACAACAACTTTCCTTGCAGGTGGTAATTTTCCACCTATGATCCATGAGTTAGCCTTGCATAAATCTCTTTAAAATCATCGTCATCAACATATTGTTCAACATAAATTTCAAAACATAAAGAAACATTTTACAAAACTATAGATGCAGAAATAGGAGGGATAGAAAGCATATCTTCCACTTTGTTGCTGGATCCCTTCAAGTATTTTGTTACCAAGTGAAATTTTTGGAGGAATCACATCCATATGAAATGACATGCTTGTTGAAGCTTGGTATACGATTGGAGGTACTTTAAGGGCTGGCGATCTGTGTGAATGATGGTCTCCTTACCAATCAAATAGTGCTTCCACTTCCTCATGTTTTGAACCAAGGCATACAACTCCTTGTCATAAGTGGGATAGTTCACAACATCTTGGGAGAATGTCTCTGAATGGTAACATACAAGTTTCCTTTGCTGCATCAACATTGCTCCCATGGCGTGCCCACTGGCATCGGTCTCGATCTCAAAAGGCTATTGGATGTTAGGTAAGGCTGAAATTAGTGTGGTATTGATATTCTCTTATAGTGTATCAAAGGCTTTCCATTTCTTTCCTCTCCACTAAAAGGTTTTCTTCACACTCGTCAATGCATGTAAAGGGGATGCAATGATGGAGAAGTTGGCAATGAACCTTCTCCAGTATTGTACTACACCCAAAAAGTTACGAACCTCTGTAAAATTGGTTGGTTTAATACACTTTATAATCACATCAATTTTAGAAGGATATATTTTTAACTGTCCACCTTCGACAATGTGACCCCAGTAAACCAACGAGGTATTACTAAATTCACACTTAGACATTTTGACATACAATTTTTCTTTTTGTAAAATATCAAGCACCTTTTTAACATGACTCACATGATATTCTCATGTCCTACTGAAAACAAGAATGTCATTAAAATACAAAAGTACCAAATCATCAAGAAAATGTCTGAAAATATCATTCATCACCCTCATTAATGTGGCCGAAGAATTGAATAGTCTGAATTGCATCACCTACCATTCAAACAACCAATGTTCCATCTTGAATGCAGTCTTCCATACATCTGGTTCTGCAATTCTGACCTGATGATAGCCACGGTGCAAGTCCAATTTTTTGAAATAGACAACATTTTTAAATTCGTCTAATAAATCATCAATGCGAGGGATAGGGTAACGATTCATCATTGTTATCATGTTGAGTGAATTGTAGTCCACGCACATCCTCCATGGACCATTCTTCTTCGACACCAACATGATAGCTGAACCGCATGGGGAAGAACTTGGCCTTATGACCCCTTGGTTCAACAATTCCTATACTTGCTTCTTTATCTCCTCCAATGTAATGGCTGAAAACCTGTACATACCAATGTTAGGTAAAGGAGAACCCTGCTGCAAGTGAATCTCATGTTGGATTTCACGCTTTGGAGGAAACCCACTTGGCTCCTCAAAAAGGCCATAATAGTTAGAAAAAATTTCATACAGTTCCTTTTTGTGAGTGGGATCACAACCTTGGAAAACTTCATATGCCTCTTCATCATTTTCTTTCACAACCATGAGCATGCATCCTTTGCTCGAATTGATCAATATCTCTATCTAACCTACACTTACAAGAGTGGCATTGATCTTGGCACGATGAGCTCTAACAATGTATTCCACCTCATCTTTCGTGAGATGATACTTGTTTTCATGGCGAAAGAAAATTGCTTTCCTGTCATACAAATATGGTCTTACCAATACAATACCATAGATATCCAATGTTACAACATCAAGATCAACCTTATCTTCTAGCTTGGATGCAATCACAAATCTAACTTTACACTACTTGGTTACATTTAGTTTGGCTTTATCACACACCCAACCAAGAGGGTAGGGTTTCAGATGAGGCTTGGTCTCTAATCCTAACTTCTTAACCAAGGATTTTGAAATCAAATTTTCTTATGAGCCTGGATCAAAGAAGGTTTCCACTTTAGTATGTTTCGTTACGACTCTAATGTGGAATGATTCAATCCTAATTTTCTCATTAAAAATAAACTCATTTGAAAAACTTGTACTTGCATGAAATTCAAAATTTTTATTAGCATGAATAGAAAGAGTACCTTGTATGCCCACTATTGTGATTTGTGTCTCGTCACTAGAATCAGATCCAAGGTACTACTACACGGTTGCCACTGTCTTTTTCTTGTTATTCCCACCAAATCTCTTTAGTTTCAACTATGGATGCAACTTTCAACAATGTTGATCATCACGACCTTCCTTCTTGCAATGTGTGCAAGATGGGTTTTCTTCTTCCTCCTTCTTGGTTGTAGTTGTCTTATTTTCCTTTCCCTTGGCTTATCCTTTGAACTTTCCATTATAAGGTTTGAAAGATGATTTCTTTGGTTTCTCATCTTTATCTTTCTTCCCCTTCTTTCAAGGTGAATGGCCTTCACACTAGCACATCAATAGTAGTAGGCTCAAATAATAACAAAGGATACCTAATGTAACTATGTAAAGCACCAGTTTACTTTGTTACAGTTTAGGGTCAATCAAGTGCAATACCACAATTTAAAGCTTGTTTTCTAAACTCTTCCGTGAAGCTTTGTACATTTTAACCCTTTCCTTGTCTCAAATATTTCCATTCTATTAAAGCCTTTTGTCGATAACCCTAAAGATAAAACTGATCTTTTAATGCAGAAACAAGATTGGACCAAGAAGAAATGGGATTACCCAAGTTTTTGCTGCCTTTATGCAACTTTCTCTCCTACCAAACAAGAGCGGTGCCACTCAGCCGAAGAGATGTTAATTAGATCATGGCCTCCTATTCCTATATCTATTGAATATGACAATAAACCTTGATATGTCTAATCTAATTGTTTAGTTTTTCTGCATTACATCCTCCATTATATGTGGGCAATTCAAACTTTACATCTAGCTTAAAAATTGGCTGCTTATATGTATTCCTATGATGTTTGTTAGAGGGATAAGAAGAAGAAGAATTGTAACTTGAGGATGGAGAGGGAAGTTCAGGAGGCTCTCCTCTTCCACCTGAATGATTTACCAATGCATGGGCATGTGTTTATTTCTTCTTAGGTTTGATTGTCTTCTCATATTCTGCAAATAACTTGTCAACTTTCTATGCCATGGTGAAGATGATCTTGTGATAATTTCACTCTTCCTCCATTTCAGCTTCCTCATCTATTATGCTTCGTCTTTGTGTTACACGCCTTGCTTCAGGATGAAAGGATTTGAGTTTTCCTTCTCCTCTTTGGAGCTTGTTCCTGGTTAGCATTCAGTCATGCAACTCGCATGATGAAGACCTGCTTTGATACCAAACTTGATCAAGATCATTTAACTTCATGGATGCATACAAAATTGCATATAAAAGAGCATGTTAATCAAGTAACTTAAACAGATGGAAAAGAAGTAGAAATCATAAATCAACCATGGGATGAAAGGCAAAAAATTGATTAAGGAGATAACGTAGTGTGGGCTACATCTCTGGGCCCTGCTCAATGTGGGAGACCTCTTTCATTAAATCGTAGAAAAAATGAAATAAAATCAACTTTACATTAATGACCCTTATACCTCCAATTTTTGTCATGGAAGAAAATCGCAAAGCTAAGATGCAGAAACTGACATCTCCATTGAATTCATGGTACGAAATTGTGTCAAATGACTATAAACTTGGCCATATTCTGAGCAAGGGACCTCTAGAGCTCCAAGGAATAGTTAGATTCCCTACAAGAATATTCTCCCAAGATTATTTCAAAATATTTCTTGATTTATGTGTCTGTGTGGGCCTGGTTCCGGCCTGGACACTCCTTGTTTCACCTGCAACATGCGCCGCTCTATCCTGATTCCGCCATGCCTCCCCTCGTTTGAATTGAAAAGTGAGGTTGATATAAAAATCTTCAGTGGACCTACTAATGTTGGGCCATTGGCCCGTTGGTGGTAGTGGAAAATAGTATGGGGGTGGAACTTGTTCGAAAGCTGGCCGCGCCAAATTTGGTGTGAAATTATTTTATATATGCAACATTCATTTTAAAGTAGTGTCAGCGGTTTGATATTGGTTGGCGGTGTTAAGTTTGGAGTCATCCATTGGAGGGTTGGCCCACCTGGGCCAAGCCAATTCAACCCTCGTCAGATCCTACATTGTGTGGTTGCCATGTGAATGGGCAGGCCCGGGTCTCTAGTGGCCTGACTTGTATTGTTATATATATATATATACAATGTTGTTTGGGGGGTGGCTCGCCACCCCAAATTTTAGTATATGTAATTTTTTTTAAACAAGTTTGCCTTTTTCGACTGTCGTTTTCTGTGTGTTGTCTCTTCGCTAAATTGTTTCCTCGTCAGTGATTGTTGCTTGACCTAGTTTGACCATAAGTCTGACCAACTATATCTTGAGCATACAAATTCAGATTTAAGTGGCATTCACACTATTGGAGTTATGGTGACAAGCACTATGATCTAAACCTGATTTCACTTCCCTCTAATAAATTTGATTTTTGAACTTTTTCAAAACCACATATATTTTTAGAGCCACTGAATCAACCACAATAACAACCTAATATATAAACTACAAATAATATTTTAACGAAAAATAATATTAAAAAATAATAACGTTTATCATACCTTTTGAAACGTTTTATATCCATCTTGCTATTAAATTTACATGATAAAATTTGTTTATTAAATAATAAATAAATATAAATATATAAATATTATACCTATTTGAATATCTTATAAGAAAAAACACAATATGCTAGTATCATAACCATAACGGTTTGAATAACCACATAATTACAACATAACATTTTATGTAGGCATTTTTTTTTTGAAATAGCATTGCAGTAGAGGTATCATTAATACATCGTATTTATTATATACTCTAGTCATTTAAGTGAATGACTATTTTTAGACTTTCAGTGATGACTATTTTTAGTCGTGAAAAATATCATAAGCACGATTTTATGTATAAACAACACATTAATATTAATATTGAAAGGAGACAATTTTTGTATTATGTTATGAATTTAAAACCATTTTCATAATTGTGAATAATCACAGAAAATGTCATAATAAACAACATTAATATTAATATTGAAAGGAGACAATTTTTGTATTATGTTATGAATTTAAAACCATTTTCATAATGGTGAATAATCACATAAAATGTCATAATAAACAACACTTTGATATTAATATTGAAAGAAAACCATTTTTGTATTATCTTATGAATTATCTTTTAAAACCATTTTCACAATGGTGAATAATTAAAAAAAATGTCATTAGAAGAATTTTAGTGGTGATTACAAAGCATCATGAATGTTAATTTATAATGATAGTTTCACGGAATGCCTCATAAGAAGTTGAGGCATGTAGCATGGTGTCCATGGTTGTAAGAACAATTGATAATAAAACATTGTATTAGAAAAAGTAATACTAAAAAAATTATATATATTAACAATTTTAATTTTTAGTAATATATATTTTATTTTAACAATTAATTTAGTAAGTATTGAGAGATTAAATAAAATTTTAGGTGAAAACGCCTTTTAGAGTGTAAAATTTTAAAGAAGCCTTGCAGGTTTTCCTTGTACAATATATATATATATATATATATACCAATTTGAACAAATTATTGCAGGATTTCATGCAAATTGAAAGAAAAAGATATATTGAAAAAGGGTTGAAATATATAGAATAATGAAACTACTTGAAATTTTTTAATAGTAAAAATTTTAGTTTTTTTAATTTCTTTATATAAAATATAGATAGAGTTTTGTTTAACTATATATAATATATACATAGTTTTTTTTTACGACCAAACCATCCAGACACACATGTTAAACAAGAATGACCGACGGTATAAGCGACAAACGCGACAATCATGGTTGATCGATTATTAATGCGCTAACGCTTGCACAACAAGTAATGTGCCTACATGTGTGAGTGCGACAAATGCTTTTATAGAGAATATAACAAACACATACAAAGTGAAGACTTTGATAATAGCCAGAACATGGTCACAAGCATGACTTAGAAATTAGCATGCAGGGGCTTGAATGCAATGAACAAGCAAAGCAGATGTAAAGACTCACATGAGCTCATGAAGTGAACTTGATAGTGTGCAGTCATCAGGTGAAACTCTTCAAGGGAGGCTCCGAAATTGGTGCAGGCCAAAATTTGGAGGGTGTTTATAGCCTCTACAACACTTACGACACACTGGTAGAACTCGAGCTTCTATGTTTCGGTTCATTTCTAGCACAAGGCCTTGGTCTTTCGGGGAGTATTGAATCGCTATGTGGGTTACTTTAGTTTCCCCACTTACTCCATGGACGTACGTGGTTCACCCTTTGCCAACTTAGTAAAACAAAATCAAACATTCAGCTTGAATCTTAGTGTTTTGAATCTGAGAAGGGTAGTTTAGCTCGCGAGTTGAAGATTTTCAGAGTATAATTTTTCATCTCCAGTATTGCTCCGCTACCAACAAGCCTAGAGAGTACCCCAACGGAGTCACGCAGGAACACATACATTGCTCCATTGCCAGCAAGCCTGGTCAATACCCCAGTGGGGTTGCATGCTTCACATCTCTGCGCAAGAAGCCTTTTTCTCCTTTCGCCTTTGTATTTTTTCAAGAGGGTTGTGCATAGGCACCTATTTATTTTTGGGGCAAAAGAGGGATTGAGAGCAGAAGAAGTTGTTCCTTCAAAGATGCAGGTAAGACCTCTAGCATAGGTTTGCTCATTTAGATTCTCCCCTTCTATGTTTCTACTAGTTGGATGAGCTTGAACACATGGAGGAGAAGGTTGAGTACAGGCATGGGGCTTCCCAGTGTGGACATAGGTTCACGGTTGGACCAAAGATTCCCTTGCAGATGGTTCGTATTTTCCATTAAGACTTCATCGACCGAAGGTTACAACCAATCACAAAGAAGACAGACACAATACTAGCCAAGTGCTGCAGTGTCACAAGTTTCTTGCTTACTTTTGCAAGGGTTATCTTTAAGCACTGACTAATCAATTATTTTCATTCTTTACATGTATGGTTCTTGACTTCCTTTTGTTGTTGAGAATATTTTCATGGAGAGCTCATGGGGAGGTTCAAGAGATGGACTTACACTCTTTTCTGATCTCTATGTTCCAATTAAACTCATGCTATTTATGAGAGGGTTTCTCTTTGAGTTTCCCTTCTGTAGAATAGAATTTTCAGGGTCTGCTCCTAAGAAACATGTTAAGGGTTTTCCACGAGTCTCGTGGAAACCCTAAATAATTGCTAATTTTTTGTTTAAAGTTGTGGTTACTATTAGTGTGTTGCTACGTTTCCCTTGAACATGGGTTTACTTCTTCTTTTTTTGTATTTTTTGTAATCACAACAAGTGCCTCTTTTCTTTTCAACCTCTATAGTTTGTTGTAAAATTTACCCAATTGTCTCTAAACTAAGACTACTTTCGCTACAACAATAAGGAATAATTTAAAGTAACAATGGGTCTACATGAATTTCACTATTCTAAGTGTTTTAGTTTAATTGGTCCATTGCTCGATTATTCTTTTGATTTTTGGTCCTAATATAAACATTGGTTGTATTATATACAAATCATGGTTTTGTGCTTCAATAAATGGTCTTTCTTTACGATTATGGAATACATTGCATGTTAGATCAATATCTTTATATTGTGTAGTTCTTCTTATCCATTTCAGTTTCTCTTTAGATTTGTGGTTGCACTTAATAAGCTTCTAATGTGAATAGTTCACACTTTGTAGATGTTTTAGTAGATTGGCTTGGATTATTTCCTCACATGCTAGCTAGGTTAATGTTATTGTCCATTTTCAATTTTCTTTATTTTTTTCTTGGTACCTGACAAAGAATAAGACTTGTAACACTTGGGACATATCTTTTCCCATAGGGTATCTAAACATAAAGTATTTACTATGTTCTATATTATTTTGTAATGAACCCTAGGTTTGTTAGACTGGAACTTCACGAGAACCATGACCCCGTTCTCCCCAATTCTTTTATTGCCAATTCAAGATCTGCTAGTGTTTACGAGCACTATTTTGAGGAGCTTCTATTATTTTCTTTCATTTAAAGTAACTGAGTAGTCTACCCCCTTCCAACTTTTTTAACATTCTCATGGCTCCCTAGCCACTCAGAGATGTTAAACCCTCCTATCACACATTAATTAGTGAGAGTGTGCACTAATTTTTAGCTATGCATAATTCAACCCAATCATTTATAAAGATAAAATTTTATGTTTGAAGTCCGGAAGACACTGCTACTTAAGTACAATCAACAATATTTTAAAAGGAGTTTCTTATCATACTTCCATAATCATAAAGTCTCATATCTTTATTATTTTTCTACAACTTTCACAGAACCTGATATTTTCATTATTTCTCTACAGCATTCCCAAAAATCATATCTTCTTGGAAAGAGATATTGGTACTTATCTGAATTAATCTAGACTTGTCCCAAAACTTAGCTAGGAAAAGACCAAACCTCCCTTCCAAAGAGAACGACAATCTCGTCTACTTCTCCCTCTATGCTCTCTAACTTTCCAGAATAGTTAGTTTAACATTGAACTTTTCAAGGTCAGTTCACAAGCATCAAAGTCCAACCCAGCCCAAAACTTATAAAATTCCCTCTTTCTTAGAGTTTTCCCTTGGTTCAAGTCCAGATCAAGAAATGCTTCTTAAGTAGCATCCTACCATACCTTCCTAGCATCTTGTTTGGGTACTTTTCTCTCTCATGGCGTTTCAACTTCTTTCATCATTTTCCAAAACAAAAAACCGTTGTGTCTTTACCATTGCGATCTTTTATCCCTAGTGACTGAGAGAGAGAGAGTGAAGATTGTCATAACTCTCTGGAAGTTTTTAAGAATTTGTTTAGGGTATTTTCCTAGGAGTTTCAATACTCGTCACAATTTTCCTATTCAACAAAAATAATAAAATTAAACCTTTAAAATTTGAGAGTTTTACTTGGATTTCCCTCTAAGCCTTAATTATTGGAGTCTCATACAATAAAAAAATAAAATTATAGTAATATGAAATATTTATGGCGACTAGGGCGTTACAAAAAGGGCCACATCACCCTCATTGTTGTAGAATAAGACTATCAACACAATAAGCCTCTAGGTGTAGTGAAACTCATTGTCCACATTATTTATTATTATTAAATTATGTTTCTAAATACATGTCAATATTATTTAATTTTAATCTACATTCCTTTTTTATTATATCATTACTATTACTTTTTAAATGCCACATATTAATTTTATATTAAGAATTAAACAAATTACACAATTCCTCTTTTTATGAAGAATTAATTAAATTTTTTACTTTCATTTATTTTTTCTCTTTTAGTCTTTTATTACATGTAACATTAAAATACTTTAACATATATATGTGTGTGTGTGTGTGTGTGGGGGGGGGCGGGGGGGGGGTGTGTGGGTGTTGGTAGGAAGGAAGTTGATGTTGAAATAAAAGTGTTAGCATCAATATTCAAAACGTTCATTTAAATTTTTGGATATAAGAATGGCTCTAGAACACATATTTCATTAAATTTGGAATTAAATAGTGGGTCTAGAATATCAAAATAACCAAAAAAACTCAATTCTAATGATGTCCTTGTAATAAACTTTTCCAATTTTAATGAAATATGTGTTCCAGGTGTAGTGAACCTCATTGTCCACATTATTTTTTTATTATTATTATTAAATTATGTTTCTAAATACATGTCAATATTATTTAATGGTAATCTACATTCATTTTTTTTTATTATTATGTTATTACTATTACTTTTTAAATGCCACATATTGATTTTATATTAAGAATTAAACAAATTACAAAAGTCCTCTTTTTATGAATAATTAATTACATTTTTTATTTTCAATTATTATTGCATGTAACATTAAAATATGTGTGTGTGTGTGTGTGGTGGGGGGGGGGAGGGAGGAAGTGATTGAAATAAAAGTTTAGCATTAATATTAAAAAAAAAAAACATTAATATTAAAAAAAAAAATTTAAAATTTTGTGGTGAAACAATTTTGGAAAATATAAGAATGACCACTTTCAAAACTGAAAATATGAGATTGATTTTTATTTTAATTTACATTTAGTTACTTTATTTCTCTTGTTATAAAATTATGTTAGTTTATATGGATATACGTATATTTTATTTATGGTTGAAAGCGAAAGTAAAACATTATTACATCTCTTTGATATTGACTTGTAATATTAACACCTAGATATTTTTATCATTTGGAGTAGTATGTTTTAGAATGGTTTTAATTAAAACTAACTAAAACATGTATATTCATTTTTATTTTTTTTAAGCCACTTGTTAATTTAGGGTTGATCATGGAAAGAATTACACATCTCCCCATACTTGGTTGGAGAATGTGCTTCTTGGTGCAATCGATTTTCATGTGATACTGATGTACTACATTTTTCAAGATGTCTAATGTGGACAAACAAGAGAAAATAATCAACTCCTGATTTAGAGAATATAATGGTTCCATTGATCTCTTATCAAAACAAGAAGTTTGCTAGGGAATGAGTTTGCTAAGATTTCAGAAATAAGGGATAATCTAGCAGTATCCCAGTACTTCGTTTTTCTATTTTGATGCTCTGCCTCTTTTATTTTATTTAGTATCATTAGGTTTTAGTGAAAATCAAGATATAATTTTCAAAATTAGCGATTTCATTGTAAAAGGACTGGACATTGAATCTTTTTATTTGTATAAATAGCCAACATAAATTTTTCCATTAAAAAAATCATTTCCTATGTTGACTAAGACATCTCACGAAGAACAAAAACATCCAAACCATTTTAAAGTGATCAATTCTTCCTCACATCAAAGTATCATAATATTGATTCGAGGACGTCTTGCACTATATTAGCTTCTTTGGCAAATCACACCATACTTTGGATACAATTTTGATCCCATACATTATGTGTCTCCATCTCTTTCCCTGAAAGTGTAGTGGCTTCTTTGGCCAATTACATCATACATTGGATATAGTTTTGAGCCCATACGTTAGGTGTCTCCATCTCTTCCTTGGAAATGAGTGGCTTCTTTGGCCAATCACACCATACTTTGGATACACTTTTGAGTCCATATATTATATTTCTCCATCTCTTTATTTGGAAGTGTAGTACCTTCTTTGGCCAATCACACCATACTTTGGATACAGTTTTGAATCCATACATTGGGTGTCTCCATCTGTTTCCTTGGAAGTGTAAGTGTAGAAATATCTTTAAAATAAGTTCGAGGTCTTTCCAAATTAGAACTGGCTCCCATTCCTTTAGATCTAAGAACTTCTTCTATATCTCTCATGGTTATGCACTTGATCATTTTTAGGAAATTAAGAATTGTGCAACATAACCTAGACTATATCATCAAAATTCATTGGAATAGGTGAGAATTCACCCGTGAACCAAACAATTATGGAAAGGATGTGTAGACTTGGAGCTCATAAATTTTGGAAGTAATTGTTGGTATCCTAAATTTCCCTATTTTCTACCCCATTTCCATTAATATCAACCTCTTTTTTATCTCAATAAAAGACCCTTATTTCCTGCACTAGTACAATATAGTTACCCATTCCTACATATGCTCATATTTTATATTAATATTTATTACAACACTTTATTAATATTTTAATACAGATTTCATGCCTATTTACATACTTCTTGTAACTCATATTGATTTCCTAGAGTAATCGTGGAAGTTAGTGTTAATGATGAATGAGTTGACTAGTGCAGGTAGATTCTTGCACCGCCACGAAGACTGTTCGAGATTTCAGAGAAGCTAAATCTTCCACGAGGATGGGTCTCGATCCTCGACTCGAAGACTAACTGCTGATGAACTAAAGTAGGATAATAGGTGGCATGCATTCAGGGATTATTCTCCAAAGTTAGGTTACAACCAAGCAAATTTCATGTGTATTATAAATGCTGGCCAAGTTTGTAATTTCAGTTTTCTAACTCTGTTCGGCCAAAAGGCCTGAACAAGAAATATCTGTAATTAGTGTAAACAGCTTAGAGCCGAAAGGATATATATCATATAGATCATAGGTAGGAAGTTAGCAAACCATCGACTGCCATTTTGTTTTATGTAATCTGGTTATTGCCTCAGCTCTAGGGCTAGATTGCTTTGTAATGTATATTTTGTGAATCGAGTAATATAAGAGAACCGCCATGATTTGCATACGCAACGTTTAGTTTATCTTTGATGTCCATTTGAAGTGCTGAGCTTTTTCATTCCTTAGAAGGGGAACGACCTGGTTTGTTAGGGCCTAGCCAACCCAGCTCGTTTTCTCGCTTTCGCTATTCAAAAAGACGGTGTGTCTATTTCTTTTGCAGCAATGTGATGTTATAGTTTTAATCATTAATCTTTAAGTTCTAAATTAAAATACCTTTTGTAGCTAACGTGTGAAACTGATGTGTGGTTTGAGAGTAGCTGTGTTTATTTTTCTTATGAAATAGCTTGCTCGCATTTCCTTTACTCACATTCTCTGTTTTAATTCGTTTTCAATCAGATCATGCACTGAACTCTTTCCTACACTAGTGCATGATGTTGCCCACACTTTGGTCTAGTCATTCGTTGTAGCAAATAGTGAATCACTTACTTGCATATTATTTTAAGTTATTTCGCAAGGGAATGAACCATTAATTGAGTAACTGTCTTCAGTATTAAAAGTTCATCTTTAAAAGATCTGGAAGTAGTTGTATCAAATTATCATATTATACTTGCAAGGAACATAAGCATTTTGGGTGAAGTACCAAAGTTGATTAACACATGCAAAATACTTAGGCTATTGTTCAATTCTTTTAAAGTGCTTTTATTTCATGAAGTTTATTTCCTTTGCAAAGTTTAATGAATTGAAGCATTTCCTTTTTCACAAATAATTTACTTCAAAATTTCATTTACAGTTGCAATTATTTTCAGCACATCTTTCAGTTCTTTCGAAAATAACTTGGAAACTGAGTGAAGGGAACTCTGCCTCAGTGCAAGCTCAAGTCTCTTGTCACATAAACAGAGCTCTCTAAGCCCTGAGGCTTAGAGAACCTTCATTCAGAAATGAGTCTTTAGTAAGGAAGGTCAAATATACTCTTAGACAAAAATATTGTACCTGCACTAGTGCAAGCAGATTGCAGCAGTGCAAGGACAGGTTGTTTGTGTGAGAGGAAGATCATAAGGAACACATAATTATGCAAGGGCCCACTTGTCAGACTATTGACTATCCTTTTGAAGATGAACATAGCATTTCATTCCAACATTTAATATTGCTTCCGTTGTGTGGAATTTCTTTACTTGATTTACTTGTAAATTGTCTTTTACATTCCAACACTAGAGTTGCCTTGGCGTTAATTGCCTTTCCAATTTTTTTCTATCTGATTCTACAAAGCACTTCATTTAAGAAGTAGGATTAGAAATAGGAAAAGGTCTTACCATTTCTGGCATTTCCTGTGCTTCGTCTCTAAGTTTACGAAATCCTCGAGTTGACAATTAAGTGTCGAGGAGTTTGCTCAAGCGCAATTCCCGCACCCAACGTTTTAGCGTCGTTGTCGAGGAGGCAATTTGAATTGGTAAGAATTTTCCAATTTTTTGAAATAGGGGTAAGCCTGCTATTATCTTTTCCTGCACTACGCATCTATTGTTTGAAGGAATTTATAGGTACTAATTTATTCTTTGAAACTTGGAGATTTTATTTGAATTCCGCTTTGTCATTTTTTGAAATGAATGCCTAAAAGAGGTAGGGGTTTGAAGCCCACTAGGGACCAAAGAAACATTGAAAAATCTAAAACCAAAACTCATATTGGGCCTTCTTTTGCAACTAGAAAGTTCAAAAAAACTCAGACTCATCATGCAGGAACAGTCCACCTAGGCCCTGGTAGCAGTGGTTCAGGTGTGACACAACCCATAAAGGGGAAGAAGGGGATTGTTGGAATCCATAGTCAGCCTTCTCAGTCCGTTAAGAGCGGTTCAGGTGGAAGGGCAACAATGGAAGATATGGAAGACCATAAAGAAGGAAGTGGTGAAAATCATGTAAATGAGGAACAATCCACTTTCGGATTCCCGATTATGGATCCTAATATACAAGTACAAATGAAAAACATTTCACCATCAACTCTTCCTCATTTTTATGGTAAGGTACATGAAGACCCACACTCTTTCTTATTTGAGTTGGATGTTTTGTGTAGGAGTTATGATTATTCATCTGATGTCGAGAAGCTAACTTTGTTTCCTGTAATCCTCAAGGACACAACACTATGTTGGTTCATGGGACTAGGAGGAAACACTATATCTTCTTGTAGCAAATGAACATAGTGTTCTTGTCAAAATATCAGGAATATTGTAAAACTAGAGATATTCAAGATGAAATCTTTACTATTGTGCAAATGATGATGATACTTTAGAGGACTACTTGGAGAGATTCTCGTATATCGTTCAAAGGTGAAAGCACAAATTTGATCTAAGTACCATTATAACCTTGTTCATATGTGGGCTCACTAATGATGCTAGAAATAATTTAAATCTGTCAGGACAAGGGGATATTGCTAAAAAGATGTTTGATCAAATCTGTGGCTTGTGCAGGAAATTCTAGAGGAATCAATATAGATCCGGTAAAGGAATTTGAAATAAAAACAAAAAAACCAAATCTACTGATGCTGTGATTATTGGATTAGAAAAAAAATGGAAAATATGAAAATTGAAATAATGAATATTATTAGTAAAAAAGTAAACTCTTTGAAGTTTCAGCAAAAACTTGCAGAAGAGCAAGACATATTTTCTATTTTCTCTCCTACATGTAGAAGAAATCATCCTTTAAGAGAATGTCCTCTAGATATTAAAGAAACTAATAAATGTGCAATTTGTAGATAACCATGCTACAGACAAATGTCCCTTCATACCTGGGCTAAAATGTGTGCTTGCTATGGGAGCACGAAGAAATTTGCCTTAGGTAAGTGCAGGTGTGGTTCTTGAATCTCCACCACATTCTTTTGGTTATAATGCAGACTCATATTCATATCCTAACACTGGTCACTCTCAACATTGGAAACATGGGAATCAATATCAATATGTAGAACCCTCCTAATCTTGGCAACAAGGATGGAGTGGGCCAAACCATTCACATCATTCACATTATTCCTATCATGCACCTATGGAATCATACCCTCCTATAGATGCACCTTATGCAATGCCTCAACTATAATAACCTTAGCTGCTTTGACCTTCTCAGCTTCCTACTCAACCTTTACCCAACCCCAATAATAAAGCTGTACAAATGATCTGTTCAATGACCCTGCCTTCTTCATCCAGATTTCAGACTATGCCAGTTGGAGTCAATGATCTCCAATTGAGATCAGGGAAAGTGGTAACCTCAGAAAATCAAAAGCAACCCATGGTGAATATTGATGAGAGAGGGGAGGAGGAAACTCTTGATCACTCTGAAAAATATGACACCATTTAGCCTATCCCTATACATTCTGAGCCCTTGTCATCTTCTTCCAACCAACCTCCCTATCCAGAGAGGTTAGTTTTGGGGAAGAAAGACCCCATTCCTGAGTCTAGCTTGGCTTCTGAGCTTAGGAACCTTTTCATCAGGGTACCTTTGCTCCAAGATATTAAAAAGATCCCCATTTGTACAAAAATAATTAGGGAACTTTGTCTCAAGAAGCCAGGAAGGAGAATATTGGAACCCCAAACCATTCAATTTGTTGGTAGAGAAGCAGAGTTGATGATGGGATATATTCACATGGAAAAATAAACTAACTCCGGAAACCCTATTGTCTCTATTCAAATAGGTGACATCCTTGTTTGCAATGTACTTATGACCTGGGGGCAATCATTAATTTCATGACCAAGAAAACCATGGATCAACTTGGATTCGTCCATATTCATCCTACTCCCACTGTGCTTGAATTGGCAGATAGATCTAAAATCATGCTCGAAGGAGTATTGGATGATGTGGTCATTTCCCTAGATTCTTGGGAATATCCTACAGATTTCATTGTGCTTCATCCAAAGAACCCTGTGGGAGGGCATCCCTTGATCTTGGGTCGACCATGTCTTGCTACGGCCGATGCTTATATCAGATGTCGTTCTGGTGATATTTATATTTCCCATGGATTCCAGAAAGAAAGTCACCTTATATCCACCTGCTAGACCTTTTCACGAGCTTCGAGATGCTCTATGGTTAAACTACAGTAGTGATTAGGAGACCCAGCTTGTTTCCTTGATACATCATAATGTTGAGTCCTCACAGGAGGGTGAAATTCAAGACTTCCTAAAAAATCTAGACACCATGCCTAATTTCGAGTCGTTGAGTCAGATTTTTAGTCTAGATTTTCAGGAAGGATATGACTCTCTACCTTCATCATCACCATCTCTAGTGACACCTTTGTGTACTCTTGAGCCTTAAACTAGTCGTGTTGAGATTAGTCCAGGTAAATCCTTGTATATTAGTTCAGACTTGGATCCCTCTTTGTTGCGGAACCATCTTGATGCCTTTGCATGGGGATATGAAGATATGAAATACATCCCTCCTGAAACTTGTACACACCATATCTATATTCGCGATGGAGCCCGACCTATCCAAAAAACCCAAAGGTGAATGAACCAACTCTAAGAGATGTTGTAAAGGAAGAATTGCAAAAACTCTTAGATGTTAATTTTATCCATCCCATTGTTGATAGCCAGTGGGTCTCTCCATTAGTGTTAGTCCCAAAGAAAGATGGGAGATCACGCATTTGTATTGATTGTAGAGAATTGAATAAATCCACTCTCAAAGATTACTTCCCCCTTCCTTTCTTCGATCAGGTACTTGATACCCTTGCTGGTAAGAAGAAATTTTCTTTTCCAGACGACTTTAGCGGATATAACAAATACAGATAGCACCCGAGGATCAAGACAAAACCACTTTTACATGTCCATGGGGTACACTTTCTTATCGAGTGCTTCCCTTTAGGCTATGTAATGCCCCATCTACCTTTCAAAGGGAAGTCTTGGCTATTTTTTCTAGCCTTGAATGCGTAGAAATCTATATGGATGATTTCTCTGTGTTTGGTGATTCATTTCAGGAAGCCCTTAAGAATCTAGAAAAAGTGCTTCGTCGCTGCCAAGAAGCCCATCTCGCCTTGAGTGACAAGAAATGGAGATTATTGTGCAAGGAGGGAGTAGTTCTTGGCCATCTTATTTCCGACAAAGGTATCAAGGTTGACCCTCCAAAAATAGAAGTCATTTCGAGTCTTCCTATACCCAAAACTCAAAGTGAAGTGAGAGGTTTTCTACAACATGCAGGCTACTATAGGAGATTCATTGAGAATTTCTCAAGGATAGCTAACCCCCTTTTCCGACTTTTGGCTAAATATAGTGAGTTTCTTATTCTGCAACTTTCCAATAGTCCTTTGATACATTAAAGGAAAAATTAGTGGAGGCACGAGTTTTGAGAGGACCAAACTGGTCCCTACCATTCCATTTTTCCTCTAATGCCTCAGATACTACTATTGGCCCAACTTTAGGACAAGAAGAAGACAAACAATCTTATGCTATTTATTTCATTAGAAAAAACGTGTCACCCACTGAACTCAATTATACAATTACTGAGAAAGAGTTTTTAGCTGTCACTATTTCTATTAATAAATTCAGACATTATATTATAGGATATGAAGTTTTTGTACATACTGACCATTCCACTATAAGATATTTGGTGAATAAACCATTAACTAGCAGTAGAGTGACTAGGTGGTTGTTATTATTACAGGAATTTAATATTACTAGTGTTGATAAACCAATGAAATCCAATGTGGTAGCAGATTATCTTTCAAGATTAAATAAGCCTGGTAAAGCAATTCCTATTGATGATGATTTTCCGGACGGACATCTTTTTGTTGTGTCAACAAACTCTCTGTGGTTTGATGACATAACTAACTATTTAGTCACCGGAAAATTACCACCTCACTTATCTGCTCGTGAAAAGCGGAGAATCATTCAGAAAAGTGTTGCATATTCCTGGATCCAAGGAGACCTCTTTTACACCAGAGCAAATCTCATTATCCATAGATGTGTAAGAGAGGAAGAGGTGTTTGATATCTTAAATATTCCCATGATGAACCTTGTGAAGGTCACTTCACTGATAAGCAGATTCCATAAAAAGTGTTACGAGCTGGCTATTTTTGGCCTTCCTTGTTCAAGGATGCCAAGAAATATGTCAAGCAGTGTGATAGTTGTTAGCAAATTGGCTAGCCTAATCAAACCAATGAAATGCTTTTATATCCTCAGGTTATGATTGAGTCTTTTGAAAAATGGGCCATGATTTCGTTGGACACATAAAATCCTGCACCATCAAACAAAAATAATATTTTCGTTTGTACAAATTTTGTTACAAAATGGGTAGAAGCTAAATTTGTTTCTTTTGCTACTGAAAGAGTTGTTGTTGATTTTATTTTTACTGAAATCTTTACTAGATTCGGCGTGCCTAGAGAAATTGTTTCGGACAATAGATCATAGTTTATTTCTAATCTGGTACATGATGTGATGGAGCAATACAAAATATGACATAGGATATCTACACCATATCACCCTCAAGCCAATGGTCAGATGGAGTCCACGAATAAGGTAATTGAGTCCATCCCCACAAAGATGGTAAACATGCACAGAGAGGATTAGGCTAACAAATTACCGGAAGCATTGTGGGCCTATCGAACCACTTGGAGAAACAGTTCAAGACACACACCATATGAGCTGGTGTATGGGAAACAAATCCTCTTACCGATATAATCCCATATCAAGACTTTTACAACTGCATTCCAATTGGGACTAGATCTCTCTAAAGCATAGCAGCAGCACCTTCTACAATTAAACGAGTTAGATGAATTCTGAAGGGATGTCGTTCAGCAGAACATCTTGTTTCAACAACAATGCAAGAAGTGGCATGACATGTCCATTCAGAAGAAGCAGTTCCACCCAAGTGATTGGGTACTCCTTTACAATTCAAGATTCAAACATTTTAAAGGAAAATTACATACATGCTGGATGGGACCCTATGAGGTGGTCAAAGTGTTCGAAAATGATGGGGTAGAAATCAAAACTATTGATGGATGGAATTTTGTATTCCTCATAAATGGGCATAGATTGAAGGTATATTTTCAACCCCTTACTAAAGGAGATTTTATGCAGCAAGTTCAACAGCCATTTGAAAAGGAGTTGGTAGCTGATAACAACAACCTATTGAAGAATTGATTCCTTGTTGTCCTTATTGAAAAATAATCAAAGAAAAATAAAAAGAAAAAAATGATGAAAAAGAAAAGTATAAAAATAAAAATAAAAATCCTATAATTGTGAAAATCAATCAATTGACATGATTGCAGAAGGATCAACCCGGAAAACCAGCATGCTGGCAGGAAGATCAAAATTTTAATAAAAAGGGAATGTTACTTGATTTTTAGATATGTTGGTTGCCACCAAGAAGAGCCAAGTTCACGAAACTGTTCACTTATCCATGTTTGGGATAACTAGCATGGACAATTTTTTCCAAGTAAATGCTTACTTCCCGTTGCAGTTATTTTTCTTGTACTAGTGTAGGAAGATTTCAAGGTATATTGTCCTTCTTCTAATTCCCATTTCGAAATTTCCCACTAAGTTTCTTTTCTAAATTTCCCAATGAATTACCTTCCTCTTCTTCCAAGAAATTACTCTTACCAAATTTCGTAAAATCCCTCTTTTCCCTTAAATTTTTCCCATATTCTATTTTGTTTATCCCTCTTGGTGATACTGTTTCTAAAATCCCTGTTGTAATATTCCTTCCCATTCTAAAATTTTTACCCCTTTCCCACTTCTTTATTCCCTCATAAATTGATTGTAGAATTTGATGTAGTCAATTTAGAAGGCATGTTCAAGAAACATCAAAGGATGGAAAATAATGTTTTCGTGTATAATGAGGCAATTCGTTTTTTTAGTCCAGCTACAGAAGTATTTCCTATCAAATTTTGTGTTTGGTAAAAATCTCTGGTGCAAGCACAACATAGTGCAAGTAGGTCTGGTGCAGAAATACAGCTGACTGTGAAAGCAACTTACACAGTCCTGAAATGGTTTATCAAGGGTTTATGGGCCTGTATTTTTCTGCACATGTATTAATATGTTCTCTCATTCCATGGTTTAATTAATACATTGTTTCATTAATTACTAATCTAGGAACAAATCTTTAAAGTGCAAGATGTGTAAGGTTTGAAATCTAATATTTTTTAATAAATGTTGAAATATGTTTGATTGAATTATGATGTTGACTATAGAAGGGTAGTACTGTCCAATAACCTACACTCACCCTCCTTACAATAATTATGCATTGCTTGAACATCATTAACTTACCCGTAATCTTATAATTGTAGCCGTCGCATCACCACCGCCTATATCGGCACTACATCCAATTATTACGATTCACCTGTAACGAGCTGACACGAATCTACACCCGATATGGGGGGGTTGTTCCATCATAGTTGGGTGAATGGGTCTGAAAAGACGGAGGGCAAGGAACCTCCAGCATAAAACTCTCAGTGAACGTTGGAGTCACTCAGAAAATCCTTCGAGGGCGTGATCAGTGAAGTGGAGGAGGTTCGAAATGGCACCTAAGGAGTGAACAACTATCACTACAGGAGATTAAACAAACCTTTGAGTACAGGAACAATCTTGCACTATTGCAAGAATCTGGATTCCTGCCATTCCTACAAAAGTTTGATGGGTTCGGCATGGTGGTAGTTTTAACATTTGCAAGGGCGTTCAAAGAAGGCCAAGTCAGGGCCCAGTCCTTAAAGTTCAAAATTACAAAAGACCTCATTGCACAAGCCACATGCCTGCCACTCACAGGGGAGAGATGGTTTAAAAAGGAATGGCTTACAAAGAAGCATTGGCACCGGTTCGTGGTTGATAAGAAAATTAAAGTCGATTGGAGAAAGGGACTTCCATAGACCGCCATGGTCGTAAAGTGGCGAGATTTACTGTTTATATTACATATGTTTGTCATAGGGGAAGGACACTATACCTTGGCATTTGTATACCAACTTAGATTGCTGTTGCATTTCAAGGCCAAAAAATTGATTAATTTTCCTCACTTCTTGCTAAGAAGCCTTGAGAAGATGGCGAAAAACATGCAGAGTAGTGGTGCAAGCCAGGTTGCAAACAAAATCTTCCATCATGGACTCATTACGATGTTGGTCAAGAAGAAGATAGAAAAAAACGGAATTACGTGGGGGCATTTCTGAACAAATTTCAAACGAGGGGTGCAAAAGAGCCTGCTAGCACAAGTGCAAGTAAGAAGAGAAAGGCAGAGAAATCATCTCCTACCAAGCAAGTAAAGGCTCACCAATGCAAGAAGAGAAGAGGGTCATTGAAAACACTCCACCAATAGCAAAGAAGAGGAAGACTAGAGCCTCGATGAGAAGGAAAATTGTCGCCCAAGGGACGAACCAATCGAGTTCTCTAATCATAATCGTTGAGTCACCCCAAGTCTCCCCCACAGTTCATAATCTCTCGGTGCTTGCAGATGTAGTGGCACACACTATGTAGGATGAGGAGAATGCAAAAGATGATGTCATGTTGTCAACATTTGTCAAACAGCTAAGGAAAAGGAAAACAACGTTAACACCGAATACTGGCGAAGTCGAAGTAGAGGAGGACGAAGAGGAACATCATGAAGAACCTGTTGATAATTTCAATGAACCAGATGTGGAGTCCGTCAATGATTTCGAGGAGTGGGGTATTGAAGACCCTGCAGTTTTTTAAGGTTAGGGCATTGAAGACCCTACAATTTCTGAAGATCAGGGCATTGAAGACACTGAGATTTGAAAATGACAGGGTATTGAAGACCCTGCAGTGTTAGAAGGTCAGGGTACTGAAGTCCCTGTAGTGGTAGAAGAATGGGGAATCAAAACCCCTATTGATTTGGAAGGATAGGGTGTTGAATCCCCTAAGAAACTAGGAGAACAAGGTGTTAAGAGCCCTGAGGAATTGAGTGCACAAGGCATAGAGATTGGTGAGGGCATCAAAAGCCTCAATAATGAGAAAACCCCAAGTATAGAAACCCTCGGCGATGTCATTAAGCAGGATTTCGATAGCCTTGACCTTGATGACGATGGGACTTGTTTCGAGTCCGTGGCAGAAAAGACATTCACATCCAAAGATCTTAGCACAACACCATCCACTCTCTTCCTTAATAGTATAATAGTGGACTTGGAGCAACAATTCCATGACTTGGAAGCTTTGAACTAGGTCATGAATGAGTAGAGTTGACAGAAACAGAGTTAGGTGGAGTTACTGGCAGAAGTAAAGAGGCAGAAGCAGCAAGTAAAGGTATGGAAATATCGTGCTTCGAGATGCTATAGAAGCCTCAAGAAGGTGAGTAAGCAGCTGCGAAAAGCCCGAGACAAGAATCCAAAGATAGTAAAGACAGGAATAAACATTGAAGTGTATAACTAAGGAGTTGGCCATTCATTTTTGAAGGTTTTTTGCAGAGCTAAAACATTGTGTGATGACACACAACAACTTAGGGATGAGAGGATATTGATATCCTAAACTTCCCTATTTTCTACCCCATTTCCATCAATATCAACATACTTTTTATCTCAATAAAAGACCCTTCTTTCTTGCACTAGTACAAGATAGTTACCCATTTCTGCACATGCCCATATTTTATATGAAGATTTATTACAACACTTCATTAATAATTTTATATAGATTTCATGCCTATTTACATACTTCTTGTAACTCATATTGATTTCCTAGAGTAATCATGGAACTTAGTGTTCATGATGAATGAGTTGACTAGTGTAGGTAGATTCCTGCACTGCCACGAAGATTGTCCGAGATTTCCGAGAAGCTAAATCTTTCACGAGGACTGGTCTCGATCCTCAACTCTGAGTCTAACTGTTGATGAACTAAAGCAGGATAATAGGTGGCATGCATTCAAGGATTATTCTCCAATGTTAGGCTACGACCAAGCGAAGTTCATGTGCATTATAACTACTGGCCAAGTTTGTAATTTCGATTTTCTAATTCTGTTCGGCTGAAAGTACTGAACAAGAAATATCTGTAATTAGTGTAAACAGCCTAGAGATAAAGGATATATATGATATAGATCATAGGTAGGAATCTAGCGAACCATCGACTGTCATTTTGTTTTGTGTAATATGGTTATTGCCTCAGCTCTGGGGCTGGACTGATCTATAATGTGCATTTGCCAAATCGAGTAATACAAGAGAAGTGCCATGATTTTCATACACAACATTTAGTTTATCTTTGATGTCTATTTTAAGTGCTGAGCTTCTTCATTCCTTAGAAGGGAAACGAGCTGGTAGGCTAGGGCCCAGCCAGCCCATCTCGTTTACCACTCTCACTTTCGCTATCTAGAAAGATGGTGTAGTTATTTATTTTGTAGTTGTGTGATGTTATAGTTTTAATCGTTAATATTTAAGTTTTGAATTAAAATACCTTTTGTAGCTAACGTTTGAAATAGATTCATGGTTTGAGAGTAGCTATGTTTATTTTTCTTATGAAATATCTTTCTCTCATTTCCTTTACTCTCATTCTCTGTTTTAATTCGTTTTCAATCGGATCGTGCAAGGAACTTTTCCTGCACTAGTGCGTGATGTTACCTTCACTTTGGTCTAGTCATTCGTTGCAGAAAACAGTGAATCACTTACCTGCATATTATTTTCAGTTATTTCACAAGTGAATGAACCATTAATTGAGTAATTTGTTCAATATTAAAAGTTCATCTTTAAAAGATCTGGAAGCAGTTGTATCAAGTTATCATATTATACTTGCAAAGAACATAAGCATTTTGGGTGAAGTACCAAAGTTGATTAACACATGCAAAATACTTAGGCTACTATTTGATTCTTTTAAAGTGCTTTTATTTCATGAAGTTTATTTCCTTTGCAAAGTTTAACGAATTGAAGCATTTCCTTTTTCACTGATAATTTACTTCTGAATTTCATTTACAGTTGCAATTATTTTCAGCAAATCTTTCAGTTCTTTCAAAAGTAACTTGGAAACTGAGTGAAGGGAACTCTGCCTCGGTGCAAGATCAAATCTCTTGTCACATAGACAGAGTTCTCTAAGACTTGAGGTTTAGAGCACCTTCATTAAGAAATAAGTCTTCAGTAAGGAAGGTCAAATATACTCTTACATAGAAATATTGTACCTGCACTAGTGCAAGCAGATTGCAACAGTGCAAGGACAAGTTTTTTGTGTGAGAGGAAGATCATAAGGAAGACATAATTCTGCAAGGGCCCACTTGTTAGACTATTGATCATCCATCTGAATATGAATATAGCATTTCATTTTAGCATTTAAGATTGTTTTTGTTGTGTGGAATTTCTTTACTTGATTTACTTGCAAATTATCTTTTACATTCCAACACTAGAGTTGCCTTGGTGTTAATTGCCTTTCCAATTGTTTTCTATCTGATTCTACAAAGCATTTCCTTTAAGAAGTAGGATTAGAAATACGAAAAGTTCATACCATTTCTATCATTGCCTTTGCTTCATCTCTAAGTTTACAAGACCCTCAGGTTGACAATTAAGTGTTGAGGAGTTTTATCAAGTGCAATTCCTGCACCCAACAGTAATCCATTCAAATTGCCCATGTAAGTCCGATGTGTCTGACTATATATGAAATCCTTTCATACACGACAACCAAGAATGTGCATCTCATCTTTTCGTGTATGCTCAAGAAGCGTATGAATTACAATCAAGAGACTAAAAGGGGCATTTGTTCCTCCATGATGAAATTAGTTTGTGATATCCAGTTATGATAACATGAACATATCTGAAGTGCTTGTCACACAACTCCTGGAACCCATTTTCTCGAGAAGGTTTGTTATCTTTGGTACTCACAATTGATTTCTTTTTTCATTTCCTACAAAGATATCATATTGATAGCACATTCTAATACCATCCTCAAGGGGCTAGTTGCTTCTAAAGATGCTTTAGAGCAGAGTAGAGCAGAGATGTTGTAATGTTATGTTTAAAATTTGACTCAATCAAATTACATATAATAAAAATTAATAACTATAATTATGGACAAAACATTTTCACTCTGTCAAATTAAATAAAAATAATTCAAAAACACAAACTTAACAATTATAGTTATAATTAATAATTAAACTTGTCTAGATCTATTTTAAATTCGGATCTACCAAGCCCTTAGAGGGATCAAATCTCTTGAGATGCAAACCTATTTTAGAATAAAAAGAGATTTGATCCCTCTCAATGATTGGTAGATCCAGAGTTAAGATGGATGTAGTGATGTTGGAGCATGTAATCTATTTTTCCCAAGCCCAAAGGGGGTTATGAAAATTTCCAAATGGAAAGGAATTTACCTCAAATGTAAATTGTGTAAACTAGAAATAGTATTTTTTGTAAGTAATTACATGTGTTCTGATTTTAAAAAGAATCTGGACTATTAGGTTGTTGTTCTAATGAGCTAGTATTTTTCCCAAGTGGGCCATTGTAATAGTAATGAGTGTTAACCTGAGTTATGAGATAGTTTTAAGAATAGGGGACAAATTTCCAAATAGTGTTTGCCTGTTAGGAGATATTTCGGAAAATCAAAAGATATATATGTGGGTATAGCTTGAGGTAAAGCAAGTCTAGTGGATAGAGCTCAAGGAGAAAAATAGAAATAACTTATATCACGGCCTTCTCTTTAAGTTCATGATATTTGCAACCAATAGAGAAAATAAAAAGGATTTCTAGTGGAGGAAAGAGTGAGCCAAGGAATCAGATATTTGTAAATGAGAGAAGAATATGCAAGACCAGAGGGTTATAATATTGGGTAATGATTTCTTAACTCGTTAGCTGAATATATTCCTCTAAATTTGCATCGAAATGAATTGAAAACCCAATCTTCTTATTTCTACTTTCTCTCCATGTGATATTAATTTTCTTATGTTGCTCCCTCACGTTTCCTCTTAGAGTTATGTTGAAAAGGCTCATGTTGATTGTAATTAAAATAATTGGTCAAGCATCCATCATATAACTGGTTTTAAAAAAGTTAAAAATGTAAAATAAAGTTTTTTAGAGTAATGTTTTTAGTGATGCTAGAGTCCTTTTATGCACACATAAAGGAAACATATAATAAGTCGAAAAGGAACTGCATACTTGCATTTGAGATGAGTGCAACTAAAAAAATTGTGCGGTACAAAAAAATTGGAAGAGCAAACATTGTAGATAGATTCACTCAAAACAATTCATATATTACTCACACAAAACTAGATACACGCCACATAAATAGTTCTCATGAGATCCAAAAGATCCCAAACAAGGAGAATATTGTTGAGAAAATCTCTCAACAAAACTCAAACAGTCAACAACCTAATCCTACCTATTTACTAATGTAATAATTATTGCAAGTCCCCCCTTTAATGCTTACATTACATCATTACAAAAGTTAATACAAAAATAACAAATTACAATTCAAATGTCACATCTATCTAACTGGTCTTCCTTGAAACTTATATCGAATCTAAAGTATCCTGGATAACACTATTTTCACCACCACAATATTTGAGCTTCCAATTCAACTCATCTAAGACATAATCTCCTTTGACCATCTTTGATGAATTTTGTATAATTGAAGCTTCTCGATTTTCCGAAGGACAATCTTGATACTGAACTGTATCCAATAGTCAATTATGAAACTCGCCTTTCTACACACATGGATCTCATAAATAACTTGTAACTAATGCTCTTAAAGCCCTAAGCACAACAAGGTCCATCAACATATATCATATTTACACATTTAACTTATCAATATTCTCGACACCGAAGAACCTCGAGAACCACTAATTTAATTATATTCCACTATTCAATAATTGGTTTTGCGCTTTTAATTGACCAACAATTGTATTAGAGTTTCTTGTCCTAATAGGTTTGAAATACATAATCAAAACAAATTTAAAACAAAAAATCATTCCACTCATAATTTTAACGACCACAACTATGTTGCATGTGCAAAATTGATTTTAATCTTTTGGAACTTGAATAGAGAACACAAGTTAATCAGATCTAAGCATCCACCCAAATGTGGATTGCTGACAAAGCATGGATTGACAACCGCAGCATGGGCTGAAGAGACCGATCTAGTACATAGTGCAATTCCTTCACACAGAAACAACAACGCCTTACAACACATATCAACACCACTTCGTCACTCAAAGAGCATAAGAAAAAACCCTCCACGCAACAACGATTAAAACCAGGGCATGACTCCAATCCACTGATTGACACAAATCTACATATGTCATGGTTTTCAAGGATGAATGATTTGATGAGCGGTTCCCAAGACTCCCTTCTCATTAATTCCTGTAATTCCTTCATGTTGGAGATTGGCCCCATGCTAGTTTTATGATCAACATCTAATTGTATGAACGACGATGCAATCGATATTTTCAACCCTTCATGCCTGCTCTTTTTCTTGTGCATCTTTCATGGATGAAGAATTATTTCCATGTTTCCATCACTAGTAATACACCTGCTTGGACGTGTTTAACCCACTATGAAATACACGCAATATCTTGATATATTGAACCAACGATTCCACTGATCCTTTCTTTGTTTTCCTCACCAATTGAAGCAAGCATTTGTCTAATGGGTCCTTTGATATGTGGTTATATCGGCAATCTCTCGAATCTGTGATATATGTGTTTCTCTACAGCGTTGGAAATTCACACGCCATTTTCCATTCAATCATTGAACCGGTCGTTCGATTTCCTGTAGCACTTTTTCATTCGCAATTGCACGCAACCCTGCACTAGAAGAAACTCTGCAAACACGAATAGTTCCATAGTAATTTCATGCATAGCTACAACTGAACAATAAACACACTAATATAATTTAATTCTACTTATGTACATAGTATCAGTTTTTGTTGGAAGTACTACACACCTACATGCAGACACTTAGTTAGAGCATGGGACTACATGCAAGATTCCTTCTGCATGATTTACTCCCTGATTTTCTCCTTCTTTAACTCCACAATTGGTTAGTTCTTCTGCATGATTTACTCCCTGATTTGCTCCTTCTTTCACTCCGCAACTGGCTAGTTCTCTCCAGAACTTGTTGTAGGTGTTGAGTCTTTTCATTGATCACCACTATGGTGCATTACCTTGGGATCTTCACCCAGTAATGATATATCATGAGCACTGTAACCTATTTTCTAATGAATCATTATTTTTTTCTTTCAATTTTCTTTTAGTGTTTTTGCTTTGCAAAGATGTGTGTTCAACCTTACTAGCAAGATTCATCTGTGCAAGTTTTCTAACACATTTACATGGTACCAGAGCCCACAGGTTGCTAGATAAAAGGCACACTAGTATTTTATTTTGCAGGTATTACATCTTGGATATCGAAGATCAACAGAAAATGGAGTTTCCCAAAGCATCAATCCTAACACCGTACAACTATCATGAATGGAAGGACCAAATGGCTCGATACCTTCATCAAAAATGGTTGTATAGGATTACCATGGCTACAGAAGTGGAACCCACTTCAGCCATAGAGAAATCCAAGTACCTCAACCGTATGGATGAGGCCCACGGATCCATATGCATGTGCATCTCCCCAGAGTTGCAGTTTCATCTATCTGCCTACAATACTCCCAATGAGATTTGGAATAAGGTTGAAGTACTCTACGGGAAACAGGATGAGATGAAAGGACATCTGCTCGAAGTGGAGTTGCTGTCATTGGATCCATGGAACTATGACAGAATTCAAGACTTCTTCACCAAATATAATGATCTATTGTTGCAACTCAAGGGTTGTGGAATTGACAAATCTAAGGAGGAGGGTCGCCAAGTTCTATCTATTATGTCAAAGCTCAAACCAGAATACTCCATCTTTGTGTCTACATTTCATTCAGTAAGGTTCGCAACAGGTAAATCCTACACTATTCCTTCTCTCAAAGAGTTCACGGAGTCCCTTACTTTTAAGCAAGATAAACTCATTGGCATGGGGAAAATCAAACCTCCAAAAGCGCATGCACTTGCTGTGCATGATGGTAGCCACAATAAAAATCACAGATCTGATTCAAATTAGAAAAAGCAGCAGCAAAACGACAAGGGAAAAGTGCATTCCCATCCAAATAAAGAAGGGTACACCAAGCCCTTCAATGACTCCTCCGGCTTGAGAAATGAGAAAGGGAAGAAAGGAAACAGATACACCTACTATCAAAGAGGATTCCATCCAGAATCCTCTTACATGAAGAAACAAATTGACCAAATGGTAGAAATCCTTCAGAAGCACAACCTTGGGGACCACATCCCTCAGGGCACCAAGAAGAAAATTGAGGATCTGCCACACGAGAAAGGTAACACTTTTCATGCTTTAGTTGTAATTAATTCTTCCCCTGATGTATGGATTATATATTCTGGTGCATCACATCATATGGCTACTACAAAGGAAGTCTATTCCTCTTTGGATGCATGCAAAGGACCTCCCATCCTCATGGGAGATGACTCACCTATTGAGGTCACTGGAAAAGGTAGAGTGGAACTTTTACACAGAAGCTTTGAAGATGTGCTTCATGTTCCAAAAATTTTAGTAAACCTGCTTTCAGTTTATTAAATCACTCATTCTGGAACTGGAAAGAGAGTGGAATTCACTCCAGATTCAGTGAACATATATGACCTACATAGCAGCTCCAAAATTTCAACCGGTGAGGTAAACAATGGAGCCAGACTGTATACATTTTCTGAATTTATTGAATCTAAATCCTCCTTATTTCTTACACATGTTGATGATAGTAGTAGGCTTTAGCACGAGAGGTTTGGTCACTTAAATTACAGGTATGCAGCAACTAAGCAAGCATGAGATGGTGGAAGGCTTGCCAAATATTAGTTTCTCCAAAGGAGTTTGTGAAGGGTGTGTCCTTAGCAAACATCCTAGAGAAAAGTTTGACACTCGCAAGACTCACAGAGCATCCTCTCCTCTAGATCTGATCCATAGTGATATCATGGGGCCTTTTCCTCACCCTTCCATCAACAAAGCAAGGTATGTGCTTACATTTATTGATGATTTCTTACAGTATACTTGAGTGTATCTTCTCAAGAACAAAATTTGAAGTTTTTACGCACTTTGAAGATTTCAAAGCACTAGTTGAGACACAGTCAAAGAGAAAGATCAAAGCCCTCCATACAGACAATGGGGGGGAATATGTTAACACAACACTTCAAAACCTTTGCCTTCAGTCTGGCATACAGTTGCAGTACATAGTTCCATACACTCTGCAGCAGAACGAAGTTGCTGAGAGAAAGAACCGATCTCTCAAAGAGATGGCTTCCTGCATGTTGCATGCTAAGTCACTGCCTCATAAGATATGGGCTGAAGCACTTAATTGTGCTAACTACATCTAGAACAAATCTCCTCGTATGTCTATCAAGGATCAAACCCCCTTTGAGGCTTGGAGCAGCACTAAACCAGAGGTCACCCACTTATGTGTTTTCGGCTCCCGAGCATGGGTCGGATCCCCTCTGAAAAGAGGAAAGCTCTTGATCCACAGAACATTGAGTGCATCTTTGTTGGATACCCCGATGGTGTGAAGGGATACTAACTCCTAATTTCCTCTATGGACAAGCTCATCATTGAGTGAAGTGTCAAATTTGAGGAAAATCTCTTACATTCACCTCAATTGCCCCATGCAAACACCTTTTATCTACCTCATGTTCGAGATGATGACTCAGTACACTCAGATGCAGATACAGAGCATGCAGATGCCACAGTAGAGCATGTAGATGTAGAGACAAAGTCTTAAGATACAAATCCAGTGCATGCATATGATGATCCACATCCAAGCCCCGATCAGGTTTCCAACAGTGAATCAAATTCCCCTGTCATAAATCAAAGAACAAGGAGCTTACGTGAGATATATGCACAAGACCACCCAGCTACTATAAATGGTCTTGTGGGGGATAATTCTGATCTACAGAGGACTAGCTTAGAGTTTATTGAGCCTCCTCTTGCCCTCACTGCCACTGAACCATCGCCATCTTGTCATTGTCATTTAGTTCAGTCTTTTGATCCACAGTCTTATGTTGATGCTGTTGGGCATCCATCTTGGGAGTCCACCATGGAGGAGGAGTATAACTCCCTCCTGGAGAACCAGACCTGGGATCTGGTCCCCCTTCCTTCAAGAAGGAAACTTGTCCGATGCAAATGGGTCTACAGGACCAAGAGTGTTGCAGATGGGAAAATCACCAGATAGAAAGCTAGGCTGGTATTCAAAGGCTTCCAGTAAGACACAAAGACAGAGTATTTTGGTCCCAGCTTTGACATAATAGAGAGAATTGGTGACTCTCCTCCTTGGATTTGTCAATTCCACAACCTTAAGTTGCAGCAAACTAGTGAAGAAACGATGAGATGTAAAAATATGAGAGGGATTAATTCATCAAAACACATTAAATACATAGGCTAAAAGCATCAAAACATTGCAATTATAATTGAAAATCAAAGAGGAGAAACCATTTCTTTTCATACATATATTGAGTTTCTTTACGTTTCCTCCAATTGGTTATCAATGGTCTCAGTGGACGGTTGTTGATCTATTAGGGTGTTGCTTTCATTACTTTATAGGAGAACAAGGGTTGAATATGTGAGACAATAGAGTGTGTTCCTTGAATTTTGATGAGTTTAATTAAAATTTCACAACTCATTACTCACCAACATCATTCTCATGATTGTTACACTAAGGCAGGGAGAACAATATTTGTTTATGCGCATGGAAAACCATTCTGGTGTGGGATTATTTTTCAAGTAGATGTTGTGTCCACATCAAAGCATCACTCTTAACAACCTTCATCGTCACTCTTGTATCCCCTGTGTTCTTACCATGTCATATGCAAGGGCTCTAGTCAAACCAATCCCTTTCTTTCCCATGTCATATTTCACATGATCGATATCCATGTTGGCGTTGGCTCATGGTATTGCCCATGTGTTGACTGTCTTGTAAGATTATTATAATATTGCACAACCATATGCATCCAAGTCTTAATAGTATTACACTAATATGTGTTGGAACATTGGCGGGGTGTCAGGTTTAATAAAATTCCAATTGTAACATTTTTCAAAGAATATTACATATACGCAATGGGCGTTGGTAGGGTGGTAGGACACTTTATATTTTATAAAATTTAAATCGTTGTGCGCCTATGTCTTTGTGGAGTTTGTAATTTTTAAAAATTTAGTAATCACATAAATACATGTTTTACGTTTTAGTTATGTCTCCATAAATATCATGAATGAAATTGTCTGGGGAGAGTAAACCCACAATTTTTTCACAACAAAGGCTTTTTATAAAAATAAGGCTAGGACATAATAAAGTTGTATCTAATAATCATAATAATTCAACAACATTGTTAGTGTAATAAAAAATGTATATTCATGGTGTTCACATCATCAAGAGTGATGATAATTCAGTCAGAGAAAGTACACTTCTGTTGAATCCTAATAATAGAATTCTACCATCCAAACTTGTAAATACATCAAATCACAAGAGACAATCATAACATTGAAACCAAGGATGTGTTAATATTACCAAAATAATTATCATCTTCATTCTATGCATAGATTATAGACATAACTAGATGTAAGATAGTATAAAACTCCCTTTTAGCACCAAGTGCCCAAAGAGAAAATAAGGCTATGAAAATGAAATTGACACTACGTAATTCTCCTTGGGACCCCAACTACATATTTAGGATATTAATTACTTTTATAATGATTCAGTATTTCTTAGAAGGAATGATATTTATGATGGCACAATGGCTTGAGAAATTTTTTTGTATAAGTGGCTCAACATTTGACGACTCCATATGAAAGGGTTGTGTATACATGCCAGAACTCATAATTTTATGGGTTAGTTAAGAAACATATAGCTTGGATCAGTCGCAGAGAAAGTAGGCATGTTTTCATGTACAAGAGGAAGTATGGGACATAAGAGGATGGGACTGAACCTGACCTATTATCTTTTCTAGCAGAATAAATGATAAGGAAATATCAATTTTCAGTAGTGCCATTTTTTCTGAAATGACAAATAGTCACTACTTAATCTTTCTTTATAATAGATATAGTTGATGAGAAGTTACTAGAATAATATCTACATAACTAGTTTTTTTATCAATTTGTTGGAAACTAGGTCACTACTGAGAGGGGGGTGAATCAATAGTGATGACCTTTATATCAATTTAGCTATTTTTACAAATATAAAATAGGCATGCACATTATGAATATTATCTTAATTGAAGATAAAAGCAGTAATAAACTCAAAAAATAATAACCATGGAAAGCATCGACACAAATAAGCACACATGAAGACACAAGTATTTATGGTGGAAACCGTTTCGGGAGAAAACCATCGTATTGCTACTGCACTGCTCAATTCTTCTATTATTCTTGATGAACACGACTTTATATGGCTTAGCTTACACCCATAACTCGAAATACTTGGCTTGTATTACAGTATGTTGGCACCTATCAATTAGGAAGATTGTTTCTCTCATGGATATACAAAAATTTATCTGCTTGAAGCACCTCACAATGGCTTGCTCTCACACTCTCAACAAAACCAACCAAGTAGATTCAAAGCCTTCATCTATTTATCATTTTTCTGTGATGATTAACTCAGTAGATGCTACAGGTCATGGAGCACTCAACAATTCTTTTCATACATATGAATTTGCTCAGATCCAGCTCCTTGACTTGATCAAGCCACTTTCTCCACTAAATCATGGGTATTTTTAAGTTTAGCCATATTCTAGAAGTTCACTTACCATTTTCTACCATATAATAATTTTTTTTTATCAAGAAAATTAACAAAATACCAAAATTAGTTGAGATGCATGAGGAATCCAGAGAGATTATAGCTCTAAGTCTCAGTCGCATGCACAACACTAGCTAATATCAACTGGGTCCCTTCAGTCACATGCATAGGCCTACTTCCTAGTGATTGGAGCCTCTCAGTTGCTCCCACAAGCCTACATCGCTACAATTGTGGCAAGGGATGAAGGAAACTCAGTCAAACCAACCAAGAATTTCTCCAAACTTGTTAGGTCCCTATAATACTAGTGATTACCCCATTACTTTTTTCATTGTATCCGTTATTGTCATTACCCTATTGTCCCCGTATTGTTATTATTGTGCACCCCAGAAGCCCACTATTGTTATTTATGTGGCCTTATATTATTATGGTTAGGTCAGCTTGGGTTATATTGTAACCCCTTAGACTCCTATATATAGAAAGGAGGTTTTGTCATTTGGATCATCCAAGAATTGTTCATTTGTGTAATGTAAAGGAGGTTGCCCGCTTGAATAGGCCGAATTATAAGGCATTGATCCATCTTTTATATATTTTGTGAGATGGTTTCATAACATTTGGTATCAGAGCTGTGGATTCTAGGGTTTCGGTGCTCCATATAGGTCATTGTGGCAGTTTCACTATAACTTTTTTCTACGACGTTTCAGATGCTAAAAAAAAAACCCATTTGGGTTGAAAATGGTTCTAAACTTAAGGTCCAAATTTCAGAGCTCTTTGCGCTATATTTATGGAGATATGATATAAGGAAGTTGGCCTTTTTGCAGACTCTCGAATTACATTCCAAATAGGTGACCTGGGGAAAATAGTAATAACTTTTGTTTTCAACATCAGATTGAAATTTCGCAAGAAGTTATAGAAATAGAACAGACTGTAGTTTCCTGTGTATATTTTTCAGATCCTAAGGTCAAAACAGTGATAGGTGGCACTTCATACAAGTTCACTCTTTGGAAAAGATATATAATCAGGTCATCTTGGGAGATTGTGCATAAATCTTTCTTGGAGAATCTAAGTTCGATCAGACTAGTGGCATTGGAAAGAGGACACAGAGGGCTACTGCAGGTTGCAATTTCAGAACTAGAAGATCTGAAATTAGAGAGTTACATCAGATTGAATATCAAGCGCCTACAAAGTGAAAAAAGGTGTGTATTTTTTTTTAAATATTTGCATAATCTTGGTTTGAAAAAATAGTTTGAAGGAATTCAAAGGGTTTAGTGAAGCACTATTATTGGTAATTGATGCCCCGAAGAAATAAAATGGAAACAGCTAGTAAACAACTTGAAAGCTCTAGCATGCCTCATGAAGAAGAGGAGGAAATGCTACATGATATATCAAAATTACAAGACCAAGTGCAACAAATGTCACTCTCACAAAAGCTAACATAAGCTAAGATAAATGGCGTGGAATCTAAGATAAATGGCATGGAAGCTAATATGAATGACGTGGAAGCTAAGATGAATGGTGTGGAAACTAAGATGGATAGCATGGAAGCTAAGATGGATGGCATGGAAGCTAAGATGGAAGCTAAGATGGATGGTATGAAAACATTGTTACTACAAAGGCTTCGTAATTGAAAAAAGGTAAGAGAGGAAAGTCATAATGAGAACAAAAGGACTGTTAATCATGATTTTAAGAAAGACAACATGGAAGATTTAAATAAAGACATTGAAGGATTGAAGGAAGGTTTGACAAACTTGCTACAAGAAAGGCTTATTAATGGCAAAAATGTTGTAGAGGAAACTCATGATGAGAACAAAAGAAATGTTAATAATGATTTCATATACTCTAACATTGGAATAAAGACCCACCATGTTCCAAAGATCGATATGAGGAAGTTTGATGGCGAGGATCTCGTAACATGGATACTACAGATGGAGCAATTTTTCAATCTCCATAATGTGCAAAACACACAAAAGGTACGCATTGCAACTTTATATTTGGAACCAAACTAGTTTGTATGGTATCAATGACTTCGCTCTCGTAAACAAATTGTGACTTGGGAAATATTTACGTAAGAAATGACAGCACATTATGAGGATACGAAAAACAACACTTTTTTTAGCCATTTGATAAACCTCAAACAAAAGGGTTCAATGAGGGAGCACATTGAGGAGTTCCAAAATTGAATATAAGGGTAAAAAATATTCCAGAGGAGCATACGATTGATATGTTCATAGGGACTTTAAAGGATAACATCCAACATGAGGTTCGCCTTTGGGAACCCGACTCATTGGAGAAGGAATTCAGGTTGGAAAGAAAAATGGAAAGCACAATTATGGCACAAGGAAGCCTACCACTCACAACTATAAGGGTGGAAGTTTCGTTTCCCCCGGCCATCCATAACCCACAAGGTTGACACCCCAACAATTTGAAGAAAAAAAGCAAAAGGGCTTTGTGATAGTTGTGATAGTAAATACACTAAAGGTCATAAGTGTGCTGAGAAGAAATTATTTTACATAGGTTGTGAAGAGGAGGGAGAAAATGAATAAGAAACACCAAAAGAAGAGGATTACACCAAGTACAAACCCTAGAGAAAGAAGAAATGAATCTAACCGTATCTTGTAATGCATTGGCTGGAATTACCACTCCTCAAACTATGAAGATAGAAGGACATATTAAGAAGAAAAAGGTAATAATGTTGATTGATTCGGGAATAACCCATAATTTTATTCATTGTAAGATAGCCAAGGAATTGAATTTCTTCTTATATCCAACACCAGAGTGTCAAGTGATGGTTACAAGTGGAGGACCCATAAATTGCTATGGAAAGTGCCATAATATCAAACTATCCATGGGAGAATATGTATTGAATAGCCCAATGCTTTCCATTCCAATGGGTGTTGTTGATGTTGTACTAGGAGTCCAATGGCTACAATCCTTGGGTACAATAGCTTTTAATTTTCAAGAAATTTCCATGAAATTTTCTTCGGAAGGAAAGGAAGTTGAGTTAAGAGGTATAGAAAGGAAACCAGGAAAGATAATCAACTTTAATGGAATGAAAAATCTTCTAAGGAAAGAAAAATGGAGCGTAATTGCACAATTATGTTTGCTATAGGTTCCCACATCAAAACCATCTATTTCTCTAGATCTCCAAAAAGTCTTGGACAATCATTCCAAGGTATTTGAGACTCCCAAAGGTCTCCCACCTATTTGTGATCAGGATCGTGCTATTCATTTGATTCCAAGAAGTGTTCCTCTGAACATCAGGCCTTACAAATTTCCCTATGCCCAAAAAAGTGAAATTGAACATATGGTTTTAGAAATGCTAGAGGTTTGTATAATTCAACCTAGTCAAAGTTCTTTCTCTGCTCCAGTAGTATTGGTGCACAATAAGGATGGATCATGGAGCATGTGTCTGGATTATAGGGAGCTCAACAAACTCACTATTAAAGATAAATTTCCCATTATTGTCATTGATGAACTATTGGATGAATTGCATGGATCAATTTACTTCACCAATTTGGATCTTTGTTCAAGATATCATCAAATCAAAATGAAGACTGAACACATTCTGAAAACAGCATTTAGAACTCATGACGATCATTATGAATCTTCGGTCATGCCTTTTGGCCTTACCAATGCACCTTCTACATTTCAAGGTTTGATGAATTCCATTTTCAAACCCTTCCTTAGAAAATTTGTGTCAGTATTTTTTGATGATATACTAATCTATACCAAGTCTTGGAAGGATCATGTTCAACAGGTTGACATGGTGCTCAACCTATTGAAGGAGAAAAAATTATATGCAAAATTTTCCAAATGCTTCTTTGGAGTACAGGAGGTAGAATATCTGGGTCATATTATATCTCATGAAGGTGTTAAGGTAGACCCTAGCAAAATTAAATCCATTAAGGAATGGAAAATCCCCACATCCATAAAGCATCTACAAGGATTTCTCGAGTTGATAGGGTATTACCGCAAGTTTGTTAAGAATTATGGTAGAATAGAAGCACCTCTAACAATATTATTGAAGAAAGATTCATTTTTATGGACTCTAGAGGCAAAGAAGGCCTTTGAACATCTTAAAGAGGCAATGTGCCAAGCACTGGTCTTAGCTATGTCGGACTTCACAAAAACTTTATTGTGGAATGTGATGCCCTAGGAAATGGAATTGGTGATGTTTTAATGCAAGAAGGAAGACCCATTTCTTTCGAAAGTTTTCCAATCAAAGGAAAGTATTTACACAAAGCTATTTACGAGAAGGAAATGTTGGCAATACTACATGCACTTAAGAAATGACGACCATACCTAATGGGAAGACACTTCAAGGTAAAAACGGATCATGATCGTCTTAATTACTTTCTAGAACAAAGATTATCTTTAGAAGAGCAGCAAAAATGGGTCACAAAGTTGTTGGGTTATGACTTTGAAATAATCTACAAAAAAGGGAAGCAAAATGTTGTGGCAAATGCACTCTCAAGAAAGGATGAGGATGTGGAAGCATTGCTTTGTGCCATATCTATTATTCAACCAGATTGGATAAACGAGGCAAGGGATGAATGGAAGAATGACGAAGAAGTGGGGGCACTCATTCAAAAGTTACAACAAGATCCTAGTGCATCTGATACATTTAGCTGGAAAAATGATTCATTATGGTACAAAGATAGTTTATACCTATGTAAGAATTCCCAACTCAAACAAAAGATTCTTATGGAATTGCATGCCTCTCCCTTAGGAGGGCACTCGGGATTTTTTAAGACTTACCACAGGGTTAAGAAGGAATTTTTTTGGGATGGCCTTAAATATGATATTCAAAAGTTTGTGGCGGAATGTTTGGTTTGCCAAAAAAATAAAGTTGAAACAATTAAGACCCCAGGTCTACTACAACCTTTATCCATTCCAAGTCAACGTTGGGAGGAGGTTTCAATGGATTTTATCACAAGTTTACCCAAATCTGAAGGGAAGAGTGTCATCATGGTGGTAGCCGACAGGATTACCAAGTATGCACACTTTTGTGCATTATCTCATCCATTTAAAGGCAGTACAGTTTCTACTACATTTATGGAAACAATTCAAAAGCTACATGGAAACCCAAAGATAATTGTAAGCGACAGAGATCCCATCTTCAATGGAAATTTTTGGACAAAATTATTTTATTCTCTTGGTACTCAGTTAGCTCATAGTTCATCCTATCATCCTCAATCTGATGGGAAAACTGAGATAGCAAAAAAATGTTTGGAAGGATATCTTCGTTGCTTTGTATCTGATAAATAGACACATTGGGTCAAATGGTTGCCTCTCGTTGAATGGTGGTATAACACTTCCTTCCATAGTTCAAAAAAAATGACCCCATTTATGGCACTTTATGGATATCGCCCACCATCTATCACACCATATTTAAGAGAAAATTCTAAGGTTCAAGCAGTGGAAGATCACATCGAGAATCAACAACAAGTTCTCCAACTCTTAAAGGATAACCTCACCTTGGCGCAGAATAGAATGAAACAGCAGGTAGATCAACATCACAATGAAATAAGTTTTGATGTAGGTGATTGGCTATTCCTACGGCTACAACCATATAAACAAATGTCCCTCAAGCAAGCTAAGAAAGATAATAAATTATCACCAAAGTGTTATGGTCCATACAAGGTGTTGCAAAAGATAGGTACAATGGCATACAAATTGGAGCTTCTTGTAGCTTCCCAAGTGCACCCAGTTTTCCATGTTTCATGCTTAAAGAAGGTTATAGGTGACAAGCTCCCAGTTCAAACAATATTGCTATAACTTGACGAGGAAGGAAAGTTCATATTGGAACCTAAAGCAGTTAAAGAAACAAGAACTCAACAACTACGAAATCAATCAATTTCAGAGTATCTCATCAAGTGGAAGAACTTACCCATTGAAGATTCCACATGGGAGGATGATAATTTTTTACAGAAGCATCCAAAACTACTCAAGCATTGAGGACAACACTTTTTTGAAGGAGAGGGGCATCTTAGGTCCCTATAATACTAGTGATTACCCCATTACTTTTGGCATTGTATCCCTTATTGACATTGCTCTATTGTCCCCATATTGTTATTACTGTGCACCTTAGAAGCCCACTATTGTTATTTATGTGGCCTTATATTATTGCGGTTAGGTCGGCTTGGGTTATATTGTGACCCCTTAAACTCTTAAATATAGAAAGGAGGTTTTTTCATTTAGATCATCCAATAATTGTTCATTTGTGTAATGTAAAGGAGGTTTCCCCCTCAAAGAGGTTGAATTATAAGGCGTTGATCCATATTTTCTATCTTTTTGTGAGCTAGTTTCATAACAAAACTTCTTCCATAGCTTGATCATCATTAGAAATAACTCAGGAATCCCTTTTCACCATTGGAACACTTCATTAAACCACTTCCACATCACCAACATCATCACAAGTCAAACTAGGTTGACTTGGATACCAACCAACAAATATACTAACACCTGGGCCATCAACCTACTCCATAACAACTCTGCCATAAGAATGCAACTCCAGATCATGATATACATCCTCTATTACATGTAAAACCAATTCAATAATCCTTTAACACTTATATACCATCTCCAAGATGTATGTATCATATAATCAACATGAGGACCTAGTATGGGACATGGATACCTAATCTACAAAATGAGATAAATCTAACTCTTGTATGAGCAACCAACACATGTATGAAGCAACATGATCAGTCAGCGTGATCAAGGAGATCATCACATATTTGTCACAACTCTACTAATCATGCAAAACCTCTACACCACTGACCACAGTGGGAAAACCTATAGGACTTTCAAATCACAACTCCATTCTCACATCTCCTATGCAACACCTGCAAATCACAACTCCATTCCCACACCTCCTATGCATCACCTACAAATCACAACTCCATTATCACATATCTATGCTAGTAGACATGCCAGAACTAATGCAACACACGACCATCTACATGCTACCTGTAACCAAACATGCAAGTACTAACCAACTCTCATGCAACCCATTCTACGAGGTTGACATCAATGCCAACCAACAATACTTCTATAACACTGCAACACACATCAATGCCAAAAATACCACCCTTTGACATTGATGGAAACCCAAGCTAATCCAACCATATGCATTGTCCTCTAAAAACTAATCTTCATTCTCAAATTCTCCCCATTTGACATCAATGGAAAAGGTATAAACATATCATGGACAAAAGGAATGAGCTTCATCAATAAAAATAAAAACCCCACTCAATATCATATGTTGGCGATGAACAATGAAATTAGGAATGAAAAATGAAAATAATAACATTACTCCTCCACATAACATAAAATGATGTGTAATAAACTCCCCTTGGACACAAGCTATGGCAAATGAACAACACACTAGAGCAGTAGTAAACATCTCCTATCAACAACAATAAAATCCATGTCATATAGTAGCAGCAAATCAAATATCCAACATGGCAGTAAAACCATAATGTGACCAACTAGCAAGAACCACAAATACACCCTCTCCACCTCATTTGTATCTCCACACTCATAAAACTTGTAGATCAATAGGAAAAATGACTATCTGGAAGCAACCCCTCTCACTCCTATCTTAATGAGAAGATATAATGTCCTCTAAGGAAAATATGGTAGCAAAAAATATATCATGACAAGGTCATAACATCATGACCATCCATAATCCAGCAAATGAAATCATATCCATGGCTTATTGTGTACTGATATGTATATCACTACCAATTCCTCCTTGGCACATGCAAGAGGCTACTCCACGTGGACCAATGACTATGACCCAATAATATGCAATAGAGTACATGGCTTTATAGGCTATTACATGGCTACAAGAGTGACACATGATTATACAATGATAACATAGGCCCATATATGGTTGAACCAACTCTCGTGGCTCACTATGAAACGTGTGCCAATCAAGGCTCATGACTCTACTACCAATACCAAATGATTTATAATAGGAATCCATGATTTCATGAGCATAATACAAGGCTTTTATCAATACGAAATATCGTTGATAAAATGACATCAAGTGATGAAGCATCAGAATGCATGGATGAAAGATACACTCACTATAATGGTTAGGCATTTTGGCTCACCTCTATGCATGAAATAAATAAGTACATGACATAAATGATCAAAAATGTGTTCCTTATATGGCAACAAGATAATAACAATGCATATCATATGAAGACATTTGACAGTCTCTCCAAATCACCAACCATAATTCAAGATCTCAAAAGTAATAATCAACAAAAAATAATAATACACAGTGGTCCAACAATAGCATGTACCTACAACATCATGAACCAACAACATATATCAACATCATGAATAAAAAATATAGCATACTAGTCAACCCAATATATCAGTCCTCTATGGAAAAACATAACAACAAAAATAATCATCATATGTAGCATGAATCTCTATAATATAATTGAACTATTAGCACCAAAAATCATATAACGATCTAGTGACAAAAACAATATCATATCAGCATAACGTCCTCATACATATGAGTATCATGTACCATCATCGTACTAATATCCATGGCACCAACACATGCATGAAATCGTCAACCTGAAATGCATGATACAAGCCAACAACATGTCAGCTAATATATGTAGCATATTATACATGAACAACCAAAATGAAATCTCCTACAAAAACCTCATGTCAATTAAGTGCATAGCATGGAATGCATACCCAAACTCCTCCAAGGAAACATGATTTCATCAAAACCATCGAAATATTGGAATCATATTAAGTGCCTCCCTGAACATGTACCATCACATTTTATCAAAATTCCCTCCTTGAGATATTCGTGTTGAAGCTCACATCACAAATCCTCCATCATAATTTGATCACAACATATTTGGAAAACACAACATCAGTAGAAAAAATATCCACCATGAGAAGATAAGCATCATATAAACTCTAGTTGCATACATCAAAACAACTTCTCAACAAGTAGATATATTCACATATACTTCACTAGCTACGGAAACACCATCAATGATTCTACTTGCAAACCAAGATGCACAATACCTGCCCTTGAGGCCATGCAAGCCTCAGTTTCTTCTTGTCGATCATTGTTGCTCCTACTTCCTCCAAAATTTGAGTGTCTGATGTCTTGCATACAAATGTCCAACTATCCTCTTGTTTGGCCTATTTTGCATACTCTTCATTCTTTCATTAGCTAGCCTTAAGTGTCTTAGAGTATTTCTATCCTTGTCCATATGAGCAATATTATCACATATGTAGCATTTAATATGACCAATAAATGGAGGAAAATATTCAAATCTCTTGATCTTCCTTTTACTCCTCATTGCATGCAACCTGCATTCATTATCTTTGTGGCCAAAATCATTGCATGAGTAGAAATAACCATAAAAAAGACCATTATACCTAATTTTGGATGAACTCCAAGAAGTGGGTTGTCTTTCTTTCTCGTTTTCTTGATAGGACCTTCTATAACATTGCTTCTCTTGTTGCATGAATCTACAACTTGCTGCAATATGTCCTATTTTATTGCAGCACCTCACATCACCCAAAGGTGAAAATGATATTCTAGATGATTTTCTTGACATCAACTTTGGTTTTTCTTCGTTAAGTTCCTTCTTTGATTTCTTATTATGTTGATGGCTCTCCTTCCTGCTACTTTTTCTACTGCTATCAACAGTTATACGTGTAGCAACAATTAAACTTATTTCATCTTTATGCATCTTGAAATATGGCTTGATAGGTAAGGAAGTGATTTCCTCTTGTAAATATCTCCTTAGTGAAACCACTTCTGCTTCCAATCTGTCACATTCCTCCTCATTTTATATATACTTCTTTCTCATATCTTCCTCAAGCTTAATTTTCAATCCATTTATTTCTTCTCTTATCCTATTTTCTTTATCATTGGAAATTTGCAAAAGTATTTTCTGATCTTTACATGTAGATGTTAGTCTATCCACTTCAACAACTAATTCCTTGATTACAATAATTGTTGATTCATATTCAACCTTAATGAGAGAAACATCCTTCTCACCATCACTATCAAACTCAATAGAATTATCAAAATTATAATTAAAAATTCTTTCAACGTATTACCTCATGTCACAACTTTTTTGGCTGAGATTTCAGAATTTTCCACTTCATTTACAATGGACTTAATATTTTCCTTTTCAAACCCTTTGAATTTTGAGACATTCTCCTCTTTTGTTTGTCCATAATCCATGATTTACTCTCCAAGCCATTAAGATTCCCTGAAGAGAACCGACTCTAATACCAATTGTTGGAAACTAGATCAATTCTAGGTTGGGGGGGAGTGAATCAATAGTGATGGCTTTTATATCAACATTAAACATTTTTACCACAATATAAAATACCCATGCACATTCTCAACATTATCTTAATTAAATATGAAAGAAACAATAAACTCAAAGCATAATAACCATGGAAATCATCAACACAAATAAGCACACATGAAGACACAAGTATTTCTGGTGGAAACCCTTTCGAGAGAAAACCGCCCTGTTGTTGTTGCGCTGCTCAATTCTTCTATTAATATGATGAAGAAGATTCTACATGGATTATATTACACTCATAATTCATAATACTTGGCTTATATTATTATATGATGGCACCTATCAATTAGGAATATTTTTCTCTCACAAATGTATGGAAATATATTCATTGGAAGCACCCACGACCAACGACCCTCGCCCAACACATATTGGACTATCCAAAACTGATTAGGTGGGGAAACATGTTCATTCTATTGAATACGTTGAATCATTGTCTACTCTAAAGTCTCCACACCTTCACTTCCTTCATGCAAGCCACATTTCATATATTTTAAAACTAGGTTCTCATTCTTTTCAACATGAGCAACCCAACAACACCATCATTCTGCCACAAAAAAACCAAATCCAAAACCATTCCTAGAGGAGGTTATTTCTTCTCTTCTACTCACAACAATCTCTTCTATCTAACACACCACAAGCTTCAAATTCTTCTCATCTCTAAACACTGTCACCTGCAAAAGAAAAGCTTTGAAATTCTCCTCAAATCATTCTGTGAATTTTGCATACATAGCTCTGAAAAACAATACAAAACTATGCGAGCAGTTTTGCAAACTATACTACTCTCAGTTCCCCCACAATGAAATGCTCTCATGCTCTCACTAAAACCAACCAAATCAACTCAAATCCTTCTTGTATTTATCATTTTCCTGCGATGATTAACTCAGTAAATGCTACAGGTTATGGAGCACTCAACAATTATTTTCAAATATCTGATTTTTCTTAGTTCCAACTCCTTGACTTGGTTAATCCACTCTCTCCACTAAATTATGGATGTTCTCAAGTTTAACTATCTTCTAGAAGTTTCCTTAGCTTTTTCGACCATATACTAAAATGTTTCAATTAAGAACGTCACAATAATACCAAAATTAGTTGATATGCATGAGGAATTCAAAGAAATTCTAGCTTTAACTTCAGTCACATAAAAACACTAGTTGATCTCAACCAGACCACTTTAGTCACATGCATAGACATGCTTCCCAACAACTAGAGCCTCTTAGTCACTCCCACAAGCTTGCATCCCTACAATTGTGGCACGGGATGGAAGAAACGCAGTCAAACCAACTCATAATTTTTCCAAACTTCTTCCATAGCTTGATCATCATTAGAAAGACCTCAGGAAGCCTTTTACACCTTTGCAACACTTCACTAAGCTATTTACACATCACCAACATCAACACAAGTCAAACTAAGCTGACTTGGATACTAGCCAACAAATATAGTAACACTTGGACCATCAATATTCTCCACAATAACTTTGTCCTCAAAATTGTGGGGTTGGGTCCCCTAGGTCAATTTTGGGGCAAAAGCCCAAGTTTTGATGTAAAAAGATGTAACGTCTTCACAAATTGCAGTCATGGAGCGCGTAGCTAGTTAAGAGTCAAAAAGGAATTTACCCTTCTTTTATGTAACTAGGGTCGAATTTTGAAGATCTACCATGGTCCACGGACCATGGGATTGTATAAATAGGTTTGTCTTAGAGATTCTAAGGAAAGTAATAAGTTTATGGGTACGATCAAAGAAGCCTAGTGCAGAGGTAGAAGTATTAGAGGATGGAAAGACTCTGTAGCTGAGTGCGCATAGACCTAGAGTAGTGTTTGTAGCTGAGTGCATGGACCCTTTTAGCTGAGTTCGCAGGCAAGTTTTAAGTTTGTAAACCTTTGCTAAATATCAATAAAGAAGATTCTTACAGAAATTCTTATGTTTAGTCCCTTCACTTTTGTTATGTATGAATGTGCTATATGTTGTGATGAATGATGGTTTTATAAAATAATGATGTATTGATGCGCGACTTAATCAGTAGTGTTATTTGAACACAATTAATCTTAATTGATTACGCAAAGATCATAACGCCTTTTGTTAAGGTTATCGCACACTTAGGTAATTGCGAATAACTACTGATATAAGGGTAATCTAAAGTGCAAGTAGCTAATTGACCTATTCAGGGTCCGCAAAATCCAATCGTAGGCCTTTACGGAGGTCTAGAGGTTGATTTAACAAAATTACAACAATAGGCCACAGGAGGATATAGGTCTCCGTGAAGGTAGATCTAGGTCACCAAAAGCACATCAAACTGATCTCTCGGTGCGAAAACTTGGTTCCAGTATCCCCCCATACTACTTTGGGTGAGACTTCAGTCCATGCACCGTGGATTGATGCTGAAAGGGATAGTATTGTAGGGATTTTTTTGGCGCAACTAACTCTAAACCTGGCTGACCCCCAAATCCAACAAATGGTTCCATTATTGGGACCGGGATCTGCATAAAGAGATGTGTGATGTCACATCATTAGAATGTGACCAAGAAGGAAATTGAGATGTTGTTGGATATAAATATCCACGAATTCGCGGCACAAGAAAATAGGAATATGTGCCTGACAAAATAACAGTGGTTGGAAAAATTCGTATACATAGAAATACATTAAATATTCTTCTGCACCTTCCCTATCAAACTATATGAGTGGATCGCTAAATTGGTAGATGGAAAAGGCAGGTGGAGGCTTGACGGTCTGATAGTGTAGACCTCAAAGCTCATGTGGAGGCTAGAAGCTTCTGAAGATAAGATAATGTTCAGAGTTGATAACTGGCTTGATAGAGTCATCAGAGGATTTGTTACAGATTTTGAGTAGATACCTCAGTTAGTTACAGCGAACCAAAGTGATGCGTTTTCAAGGGACCATGAGGTAAGTATTTGAGATCTTTGAATACTTGGATTGAGATGCTCTTGTGTGAAAAGTGGGTTATGCCATTACCTTGATGTTTGGATCTACACGAAGTCGATGAAGCTTTAGAAATCAAGGAAAAATAGGTCCTAAATAGAGTCCATTGATTGGACCTCCTTCAAGTGATGACGAGAGAGAAGCACAAGCTTCACTACAGAGCACTGTCTAGTTGATATGGCATGGTTTTCCACAGATTCCTCATCCGTCCACACCACCTCCACCTTCACCTCCATAATGTACACCTTCACCTGCACCGCCACCACCACTGTCACTGGTCAACATGTCGAATACGATGAAGTTGTCAATTTTCAAAGGCTAAGGAAGTGAGGATCTGGATCAGTTTGGTTTATTGCCAAGGCTGTGTGGACAACACAAAAAATTATGGATGATAATATAAAGAAGGCATAGTTAGTCACCGCTTTACAGGACCCCAAGCTAACATGGTATGTTTAGGATAATCCATTCCTGTTGTTGGCAGGTACTCAGACCACTTTGAACAAACAATTCGGTAAGCCTAAATCTACCTCGCAGTCGGTAATTGGATTTAAGGAAATCATGATGGGGCCCAGTGAAACACCATGGGAGCTAGATCAAAGACAAAAGTGTGGGATCCACGAAGCTAATATGAATCTCACAGATAGCCAACAACATGATTTTTTTATAGTTGTTCTCCTGCCCTACTTAAGGATTGCTTTATCACAACAAAAGATAGGAGCTGAGGGAGAAGCCCTAGAAATTTCAATGAGATTGCATGAGACACATATCCAAGATGCTTCTTTGGGAGTCCAACAGATTCATCTAGAGTGGCAAAACCTCTCCATGGAGTTGCGGAGATTGAAAAAGGAAAAAGTGGCTCGGTCGGAGGTGCGCGAAGAATTTTGGTGTCTCGTGTAAAAACCAAGGGAATGATAAATATCATTTCCCTGTCTTCGCAAATTACTTCACAGGATGGGAGCCTATGCCCCTAAGGTAGGAAGCTATATCAGGACCAAGTGCAGGGCCTGCGCTATGGTGCGCTATTTTTCATGTAGCCAGAAAACATGTAACAGATAATTGTCATTTGTTGCAAAGATTGTACAGACACCACAATAATTGTTCAGCAATTTCTGCAAGCCGGTGGGCCACGACGAGCACCACTATCGAAGCTATGAACTAATGATGGAGAGGACGTCTACATATGCAAGTAGAAACTTATCCTTTGGATTAGGGTGCTCAGGGAACACACAGAGGATATCAGGGGCACTGACAAGGCTGAGGAGGAGGAGGACCTAGTAGGGGTCAGGGGCAGGTCACTTGTTACAATTGCGGAACGCCAAGACACTATGCGCTAGAGTGTCTAAATTAGATATGCCCATCATGTCAATATTGCACTTAGTTTGACCACACAATCGAAGAATGTCCTATGCTATTGGCCAAGATGCAAGAGAAAAAGGTGTAACCTCAACATCCTACCTAGAACTTACAGATGATGAGGGTCGAGCCCTGCAAATAGGACCCAAATGTGAATATCATACTGCGAAGTGGGATCACGACTGGTGATGATAAGGGAAAGAAGCCTGAAGAAGGTGGATGGGTCTGCAAGGCTCCAGAAAAGGAGGTTGGGTTTGATATGGAGCGTGCAAAGGAAAAATTCATGGAAGAAAAGAAAATCTTCGTTGAGGCCTCTACCTCATGAAGTTACGACAAACTGCCTACAGAGGTAGACCCCTCTGTGCTTACCACCTTCTTGGAGACTTGTATGAAACTACACAATAGCAAGGTCGTGAAAGGGCTATAGGAGTTGATAAAAAAATGTTCCGGTAAGGATAATACTTCTAATGGACCCCACCTAGTCAAAAAGATCAGTAAGCTTAAGGCAAGAACAAGGCGCAAGATGAGGTTTATTGCACAAAAGGAGACTATGAGATGGACTAGGTTATTTTGGATTTGGAGACTGACATGAACATAATTCCTAAACAAACCTTGGAGAGAATGAGGCGACCTGCACTGTAGTGATCTCTGATTCAACTGAGGATGGCAAACCAACAGAAGATTATCTTTATGGGACGATTGCAGCAGTTACCGTAGACATAGAAGGTACACGTACGCTGGCTTTTTGAAGTAATATAGATTGATGATGATAATAATTCATACCCCGCACTCCTGGGAATCGATTGGGCTATTGAAATGAATGCGGTCATCAATTGTTTTGTATAAGTGTCTCAACATTCGATGACTCCATACGAAAGGGTTCTGTATACACGCCATTTTATGGGTTAGTTAAGAAACATATAGCTTGGATCAATCGCATAGAAAGTAGGCATGTTTTCATGTACAAGAGGAATTATGGGACGTAAGAGGATGGGACTGAACCTGACCTGTTATGTTTTTTAGCAGAATAAATGATAAGGAAATATCAAGTTTCGGTAGTGTCATTTCTTTCTAAAACGATAAATAGTCAAGTCTACTCAATATTTATTTATAATAGATATAGTTGAAGAGAAGTTATTAGAATAATATCTACATAACTAGTTTTTTTATCAATTTGTTGGAAACTAGGTTACTACTGAGAGGGGGTGAATCAGTAGTGATGGCCTTTATATCAATTTTAAACATTTTTACCAATATAAAATAGGCATGCACATTATGAATATTAGCTTAATTGAATATGAAAGCAGTAATAAGCTCAAAAAATAATAACCATGGAAAGCATCGGCACAAATAAGCACACAATAAGGCACAAGTATTTATGGTGGAAACCATTTCGGGAGAAAACCACCATATTTCTATTGCACTACTCAATTCTTCTATTATTCTAATAAACACGACTTTATATGGATTAGATTACACCCATAAGTCGAAATAATTGGCTTGTATTACAGTATGTTGGCACCTATCAATTAGGAAGATTGTTTCTCTCACAGATCTACGAAACTTTATCCACTTGAAGCACCTCACAATGGCATGTTGTCACACTGTTAACACAACCAACCAAGTAGACTCAAAGCCTTCCTCTCTTTATCATTTTTCTGTGATGATTAACTCAGTAGATGCTACAGGTCATGGAGCACTCAAAAATTCTTTTCACACATATGAATTTGCTCAGATACAGCTCCTTGACATGATCAAGCCACTCTGTCCACTAAATCATGGATATTTTTAAGTTTAGCCATATTATATAAGTTCACCTATGATTTTCTACCATATAATAAAAAGTTTTGATCAAAAACATTAGCAAAATACCAAAATTAGTTGAGATGCATGAGGAATCCAAAGAGATTATAGCTCTAAGTCTCAGTCGCATGCACAAAACTAGCTGATATCGACTGGATCCCTTTTGTCGCATGCATAGGCCTACTTCCTAGTGATTGGAGCCTCTCAGTCGTTCCCAAAAGCCTACATCGCTACAATTATGGAAAGGAATGGAAGAAACTCAATCAAAACAACCCAAAATTTGTCCAAACTTCTTTCATAGCTTGATCCTCATTAGAAATAAGTCAAGAATCCCTTTTCACCTTTGCAACACTTCACTAAGCCACTTCCACATCACCAACATCATCACAAGTCAAACTAGGTTGACTTGGATACCAACCAACAAATATACTAACACCTAGGCCATCAACCTGCTCCATAACAACTCTGCCATCAGAATGTAACTCCAGAACATTTCATACTTCCTCTATTACATGGAAAACTAATTCAAGAACCCTTTAACACTTATATACCATCTCCAAGATTTATGTATCATATCATCAACATGAGGGCCTAATATGGGACATGGATACCTAATCTACAAAACGACTCAAATCTAACTCTTGTATCAATAACCAACACATGTATGAAGCAACATGATCAGTCAACGTGATCAAGGGGATCATCACATCTTCATCACAACTCTACTAATCATGCAAAACCTCTACACTACTGTTCATAGTAGGAAAACTTCCAGCCATTGTTGAAAAGCCTCCAAACCAGTGCAACACCACCTTCCAACTCCATGTAACAATCATGATCATAAAAACATGATCATGAGGACCATGACATCCTCTACTCACACTCTGTATGTAGCACTTGCAAATCACAACTCCATTCTCACATCTCCTATGCAACACCTGCAAATCACAACTCCATTCTCACACCTCTTATGCATCACCTGCAAATCATAACTGCATTCTCACATATCTATGCTGGTAGACATGTGACAACTAATGCAACACACAACCATGTACAAGCCACCTATAGCCAAACATGCAATTACTAATAAAATCTCATGCAACCCATTCTATGAGGTTGACATCAATGCCAACCAAGAATACTTTTGTAACACTGCAACACACATCAATGCCAAAAATCTCCCCCTTTGACCTTAATGGAAACCCAAGCTGATCCAGCCATATGCATTTTCCTCTAAAAACTAATCTTCATTCTCAAATTCTCCCCGTTTGACATCAATGGAAAAGGTCTAAACATATCATGGACAAATGCAATGAGCTTCATCAATAAAAATAAAAACCCCACTCAATATCATATGTCGGCAATGAACAATGAAATGTAGGAATGAAAGATGAAAATAATAACATTACTCCTCCACATAACATAAAATGATGTGTAATAAACTCCCCTTGGACACAAGCTATGCCAAATGAACAACACATAGAGCAGTAGTAAACATCTCCTATCAACAACAATAAAATCCATGTCATATAGTAGCAGCAAATCAAATCTCCAACATGGAAGTAACACAATAATGTGACCAACTAGAAACAACAACAAATACATCCTCTCCTCCTCATTTGTATCTCCACATTCTACTATCCAACAATATAAAACTTGTACATCAATAGCAACAGTGACTATCTGGAAGCAACACCTCTCACTCATATCTCAATGAGAAGATATAACGTCCTCTAAGGAAAATATGGTAGCAACAAATATATCATGACAAGGTCATAACATCGTGACCATCCATACTCCATTGAATGAAATCATATCCATGGCTTATTGTGTACTGATATGTATATCAGTACCAATTCCTCCTTGGCACATGCAAGAGGCTACTCCACATGGACCAATGACTATGACCCAATAATATGTAATAGAGTACATGGCTTTATAGGCCTATTACATGGCTACAAGAGTGACACATGATTATACAATGATAACATAGGCCCATATATGGTTGAACCAACACTCATGACTAACTATGCAATGTATGCCAATCATGGCTCAGGACTCTATTACCAATACCAAATGATTTATAATAAGAATCCATGATTTCATGAGCATAATACAAGGCTTTTATCAATATGATATATCGTTGATAAAATGACACCAAGTGATGAAGCATTAGAATGCATGGATGAAAGATACACTCACTACGATGGCCAAGCACTGTAGCTCACCTCTATGCATGAAATAAATAAGTACATGACATAAATGATAAAAAATATGTTCCTTATATGGCAACAAGATAATAACAATGCATATCATATGAAGACATGTGACAGTCTCTCCAAATCACCAACCATAATTTAAGATCTCAAAATTAATAATCAACAACAAATAATAATACACAGTGGTCCAACAATAGCAAGTACCTACAACATCATGAACCAACAACATATATCAACATCATGAATAAAAAATATAACATACTAATCAACCCAATATGTCAGTGATCTATAGAAAAACATAACAACAAAAATAATCATCATATGTAGCATGAATCTCTATAATATAACTGAACTAGTAGCACCAACAAGCATATAACGATCTAGTGACAACAATAGTATCATATCAGCAAAAAATCCTCATACATATGAGTATCATGTACCATCATCACACTAATATCCATGGCACCAACACATGCATGAAATCATCAACCCAAAATGCATGATACAAGCCAACTACATGTCAACTAATATATGTAGCATATTATCCATGAACAACCAAAATGAAATATCCTGCAACAAACTCATGTCAATTAAGCGCATAACATGGAATGCATAGCCAAACTCCTAAGGAAACATGATATCATCAAAACCATCGAAATATTGGAAGCATATTAAGTGCCCCCCTGAACATGTACCATCACATTTTATCAAAATTCGCTCCTTGAGATATTCCTGTTCAAGCTCACATCACAAAGCCTCCATCATAATTTGATCACAACATCTTTGGAAAACACAACATTAGTAGAAAAAAATATCCACCATGAAAAGATAAGCTTCATATAAACTCTAGTTGAATACATCAAAACAACTTCTCAACAAGCAGATATATTCACATATACTTCACTAGCTATGGAAACACCATCAATGATTCTACCTGCAAACCAAGATGCACAATAGCTCCCCTTGAGGTGATGCAAACCTTAGTTTATTCTTGTCAATCATTTCTACTCCTACTTCCTCCAAAATTTGAGTGTCTGATGTCTTGCATACAAATGTCCATTTGTCCTCTTGTTTGGCCTATTTTTCATACTCTTCATTCTTTCATTAGCTGGCCTTAAGTGTCTTGGAGTATTTCTACCTTGTCCATATGAGCAATATTATCACATATGTAGCATTTAATATGACCAATAAATGGAGGAAAATATTCAAATATCTTGATCTTCCTTTTACTCCTCATTGCATGCAACCTGCATTGATTATCTTCGTGGCCAAAATCATTGCATGAGTAGAAATAACCATAAAAAAGACCATTATGCCTGATTTTGGATGAACTCCAAGAAGTGGGTTGTCTTTCTTTCTCGTTTTCTTGATAGGACCTTCTATAACACTGCTTCTCTTGTTGCATGAATCTACAACTTGCGGCAATATGTCCTATTTTATGGCAGCATCTCACATCACCCAAAGGTGAAAATGATATTCTAGGTGATTTTCTTGACACCACCTTTGGTTTTTCTTCCTTAAGTTCCTTCTTTGATTTCTTATTTTGTTGATGGCTCTCCTTCTTGCTATTTTTTCTACTACTATCAACGGTTATACTTGTAGCAACAATTAAATTGATTTCACCTTTATGCATGTTGAAATATGGCTTGATAGATAAGGAAGTGATTTCCTCCTCTAAATCACTCCTTAGTGAAACCACTTCTGCTTCTAATCTCTCACATTCCTCCTCATTGTATCTATACTTCTTTCTCATTTCTTCCTCAATCTTCTTTTTCTCCTCAAGCTGAATTTTCAATCCATTTATTTCTTCTCTTAGCCCATTTTCTTTATCATTGGAAGTTTGCAAAAGTATTCTCTGATCTTTACATATATATGTTAGTCTATCCACTTCAATAGCTAATTCCTTGATTACAATGATTGTTGGTCCATATTCAACCTTAATGAGAGAAACATCCTTCTCACCATCACTATGAAACTCAATAGAATGATCATAATTATAATTAAAAATTCTTTCAACGTATTACCTTGTGTCACAACTTTTTTGGTTGAGATTTCAGAATTTTACACTTCATTTACAATGGACATAATATTTTCCCTTTCAAACCCTTTGTATTTTGAGACATCCTCCTCTTTCGTTTGTCCATGATCCAAGATTTACTCTCTAATCCATTAAGATTCACTGAAGAGAACCAACTCTAATACCAATTGTCGGAAACTAGATCAATTCTAAGGGGGTGGTGGTGGGTGGGTGTTATCGGGAAATCTAGTGTCCATTCAGAGCTGCTAGTCCCACTAAGATGGGTAGCTATCTTAGAAACAAACAAAATAAAGTCACTTGTGTTTTCCTTTATGAGAAATAGATGAGAGAGAAGTAGAGAGTACCAACCTCAGTCTTTCGCTTGGCTTCTTGCTTGTTTCCTCTCCCCTTTGACAGAGCTTTGCCACTCTTTCCTTACTTGTCCCGCTTCAAAGAACACCTATAGAGTCAAAGCAGCATGATACCATCAAAAAATAGAGGTCTATATCCACAAACAATATAGGATCAAATATATATTAGCCATACAAATGCATATATCAATACAAGATTCAGAGATATACAAGAATATGTAGGAAAACTCAAATAGCTTTATTGATAGAAGTAGTAGAAGAGAGGATTACAACCCATTGATCTGACCCAACACCATCCTCCCAGAATGAAAGCCCTCTTCACCTCATGAAAAGCTAGATCACCCAACACTATGATGCTCCACAGAGAAACCAACAACACTTCCTTACAAGATACAAAATTCCACCCTCTAGATCTCTAGGATGAGGGATCCATATATAGATATTTGCATGTGGGTGAGTGAGCTTCTAGGATTTTGATTAGTGTCATTTCTATGATAGTTCTTGGTTCCACTTGGATATTTCATGATCTCTTACTCATCCTTGGGCAAATTCAGAGAGGCAAGTGTCAAATGGGAAGTTTCTAGAAGATTCTTTGGGTTTCCACCTAGCTAACTGACTCTGCCATTTGTCTACTCTCCCTCATCGCACCCTACAGAAGGGCTTTTCAGTATGCATCGCACTTTCTGCATGTAGTAGGTGAGATGCATCGCACCCTTAACACTGAGAATTCTGTATGGTCTAGTTTTGACCAGTTCTGAGTAGTTTTGCGGGGATAACTTCTGGGAGATGATGTAATCAGCTAACCTTGTTCCTTTAGGGTATGAAACAACACTTTTAGGGGCTTAGAAGCCCTTATTTTATGGACATATGAGATTGGGTTTGTAGTGCCCAAATATGTCTATAACAGTTGCCCCCTAAAGCATGAGGCCATAAATCTTCTGATGTCGAGTGAAATGCTTTATCATGAGGATCCGAGGTTTTTCGAACTAGAAGGTGACCTGTAATAAGATACAATACAATACATTAGCTTCATAATATTTTCATGATCTAGCTGAGGTGGGCATTCCCATGCTCAGCTTTGTAAATTGATTTTCATGTAGATAGGACAAACAATCGTATGTGTGGCAGACTGATGATTCTGGTAGAGCCATCATCCCTTAGCTTGGATGATTATTTGTGCAGCTATGATGTACATTTGATGTCTTTATTTTCCTGAATATATCGTAGCCCAGATGGATGAAACTAGATCCGGAGTCTTCAAACTCATTCAATCTTCACCCGAAGTACAAGTCGATCCATGTGAAAGGATGTTCTGAGGTCGAACATGGAAAGACATTGCCTGATTACCAGCCAATGATGTAAGCTGTTAACAGGCGTGAGAGAAATCACTGATAATGATGATGACCCTCAAGGTACAACAGTACAATTCACGTGGTGTGAATACATGAGTCAGTGTCGAACACCATGCAAAATCTCCTGGTCGAAGGCCATTGATGTAAAATTGTCACTAGAAGTGAGAAACTTGCCATTGAGGCTGTTATCACTCAGGTTGTTCCCCAAAACTTGTTGAGAAAAGGGAATACGGCCGAGGTAACCACTAACCAGTCTTTTAGATGCAATTTCTAGCCAAATTGCATCCAGAGAGGGCTCTCTCTATATGTTTTAACTTTGTTTATTCTAAGGTTTTTGCTAGTTATGATGTGCAGAGTTTTGTATTAAATGGGTTTCGATGGTGACTTCAAGCAGAGGTAGGATGTAGGTCTGATAGGGTTAATTCCATTGGGCAATGGAGTCTATGAAAGTGGACTACTCAGTGTGTTTCTGTGATGATAGGAAATACTACAGAGTAAGATAATCAGTTTGGAACAATATCAAAGCTAGTGATGGATGGGATGTAGGCCATGTGGTAAAGGGCAGTCAAGAATCCTTTATCCTAGTGGTAGAGGGAAGGTGCTTGAATACTTTCAAGGAGCAGTGAAGAATTCCTTGACAATGTTCAAAATGAGGGAATTAACAGAGATAGAAGCATTTAAGAATTTCTATTCAAGCTAATTGTGAAGAAAACATAGATAACAGCAGGAATTGAACACAGAGTGTATTTAAACAAGCTCTGGGCTATTCTTTTTCCCTGTTGTTAAGATTATGAAACATATATGAGACTTGCAAACATAGAAAAGAAAACACAAAACATAGTTAGAATAACTTATTGAGCCAAAGAAAGACACAGGAATTCTGTAGCAGAGTCCAACATCATCACATCCACACTCAGAAGATCGAATAGCAATGCATTTCAATGCCCTTTGTATTAATCAATATCTGAGTTATAGCGCAGTTCCAAATGGGAGAATAACCAACCCCGAATACATTCTTTGGGGGGGTATTTATACAAAAAGAGAGTTTACAAAATATCTTAAGGATAAGATAAGGAGCAATAACTTCCTTCAGCTACTTTGTCAAATAAATAAAGGAAGAAATGAAGGTAGGAGTTATTGTAGCTGTGCTGGCTGCTTTACTGACAAGATATTTTAGACTTTTCACCCAGGAATTCGGCTGGCAGTTATGTCCTTGCTTTACTTTCCTGCATTGTTGTCCTGATCTGTTACCTACTCTGGATTCATCTTCAATGTGTCCTGATCCTGGCCTGAGCTCCTTCATTTATATCTGACACATATCTTGCCCTTTGATCAGATGTACATAGGCAAAAAGGATCTGAATTTACTTAGGCAAAACTTCCAGCATACTTTGCCACCAGTGTTCTGTGGGCAACTGATGTCTTTGTATCTTTATTAGTATCTCATCAGCCTCAGTATATCTGTAAAAATTGGGCTTGACTTCAAACAGATGATTTATTTCATGTTCTATAAGAAACAAATTCTCCAGTTTGTCATCCAAGCTCTGTCCAGAAGGAGGTCCTGTGTTTTCTGAGCTGTTGGATGATGCAGTGGTCTGATTTGTCACATACATATTCACCCGATGAGCATACTGCTGATGTGGTAGCAGTTTTTGATTGCTTGTTACTAAACTGGGTAGACCCCTTTGTTGTAAGTTTGTCAATTTCTCTGTGAAGGTATTAATATCCATCTGCATCTCCTAACACCTTTCTAGAGTCTGTATAAGAGTTTTCATTGTTAGCACCTTCTTTATTGTCAAAATGGTGCCTATCCTGTCATTGATCTCTAAAGCTGCTAATTGTTCCTTGTTATTGGTGTTCAAAAAATGGATGAGTGCATTGGCCTGATCAGTCATATTTCCTAATGATGCCTAGACCCTTTGTATTTGTTCTTATGCCCTGTTTATTAATTCCATTTGCTCGTACATTGTCTAAATTGATCTCCATTGGTCAGTAATGGACTGGCCAATCTTAGTCCACAAAATCATTTTAATATCTGCCAGAGGTTTATGTAAGGTGAGATCCTTTTCCAGTGTTTTCACCTTCTTCTCCAGGGCCTTCACCTCTTTTGTCTCTCTGAGCTCTGACATTTGAGCTTCTAGCTCTTTCACCGCTTTCAGCATTTCCTCCATTTTCAGGCTGGCCTCAGGTTCTGTTGTTGTTGCTGTTGTAGCATCTATGGTTGCTGTACCTGTTGTCAATGGTGGCTCAGTGGGAGGAATTGTTGCTGTGTCTGTGGGGGGGAGCAGAGACAATTGTTGGAGCTGTTTGGGGTGGCTGGGAGGTTGACTCTCCCTGCTTACTTTGCAATGCTTTCTCCAGCTCTTGCTTTGTCTGCATCGGCCTTTGGTTCATTCTCATTAATAAATCCATGACATCCTCTTATGCCCTTTCTTGCTAGCTCTGTTTTTTGGGGATGCATGGTGACAGGCAGCTTCAACTTCTTTCTAAGGGCAGCAATATCTTCCTCCTTCTTTTTGATCAATGCTTTGGTGGCCTTGGCATCCTTGGGATCATGTCCCAACTCAACAATTATTTCCTCTAGAGTCTTTATTCGATTGTCTTTGGATAGAGAAGAGATCTTCTCTAAGTCCAATTGAGCAGATGTGTTACTCAATGACTCTTTTAATTGGTGGGCCAGCATTGCTTTGTCTGCCAGTGTGGCATAGACCATTTCACCTGTTTGTTTGTGTAATTTGATTTGATCCATTGGGTGAATGTCCTTGGCAAGGACCTCTAGACTGGTCCTTATGTAGTCAGCTGCAGATTGTGGCTGCTAAAATTTGGCCTTGAAATGACTTAAAATCATTATTTCCTCCTTGATGTCACAGGCTACCATTAGTCTATGCTATTTGGAGGGTGTCATCTTAAGAAACTGGTCATACAACTGAATTCTTAATGACACATTTTGAGCCTTAATCTCTTTTAATGACTACTTTATGTCTTATGGTTTCTTTTCTTGTGACCCTGAGGAGGAGACCTCCATTCCATGCTGCCTCCCTCCTTCTTGTCTGTGAGAGCTAGCAAAATTCTGTTGGCTAATGGCTCTCCCTCATCTTGGGCTTTCAGTAATGTCTTCCACAGTGTCCTCTTCAGGAGGATCTACCCTTTGCCTCTTGGCCTCTTGCTGACCTATTGACCCACTTGTAGGTGTGGTCTCTTCTCGGTCCCTTTTCTTACTTCCTTCCTCAGGAAGAGGAGTCTGCAGTGTTGGTACCTCTGGTGCTTGTGTTGGTAGTGAAGGGGCTTACCCTTGGCTGTGTTCTTTTGAGGTAGTAGGCTCCTCTTCGATGATTTCTTGTTCTGCCACTACCAACTCCTTGCCCTTTGTTGTCCCTGTTGCTGGAGTAGTCCTTTCCTGGGCAACCTGTTGTGCGGTTGTGGCAGTTGATGAGCTCTCTCCAGTTGGTTGTGGCTTTTTGAAAGACACCTGCCCAAAAGATTCCAAGTCAAGAGTTTTTTCCAAATATTTCATGGTTTGTTCCATTTTTTCTTCCTCAGTTAACTCTTCAACTAGTGTGCCCTCCAACCACTCATCTTGGTTGGCATACTTTTCTATGTCAGGGATGTTGCAGTGTTCATAGGGTGCTAGCCTATATTTACCCTTCTTGCATTGATGAAGCCATATGGGTCATAGGGTACCCACCAAAAGCTTCTCTTGAGTCTGAGTGTTTGACCCAATAGCTCATCAGCATCCTTCCATCCCTCTTTCTTGTTCATAACAAAGGGGCCTAATTGGTCTCTGAGTTTCAATCAGGCCTTTTTCTTTGTGCTATGGAAGTGACTCAGCTCTGAGTTGATGAATTGACTGAAATATTCCAAGGCAAACAGTCTCATTGGCACATATCTAGGCAGCCTGTAGGGGCACAGCTCACAGCCATATATCCTGAGAATAGTGTGATTCTGGTAGAAATACCAGTCACCTATTTTATAGCTCTTGGAGAGCTGTAGTATTTTTTGCATATCATGTGTCAATCTGGGAGGAGGAGTTCTCATCAAGAGGCAAGAGACTGGGTACACAAATAGATCAACAAACTCACAATAAGAGTAGGGAGAGCTGCGTACATCATGAAAGATTGGGGTCCAAAAAATAACAGACCTCCTCTCCCCTTTGTGGTCCAATTTTCTAATGGGGAATTGGAAGACATCTAGCTGGTAATATAAAAATAGATGATATATCTAAGAATAATATTTGAAGATTCCCTCCCTATCTAGCCTCAACAATTGGTCATGCATCTTATTGGGAATAAACTTGGCATAATTGTACTTGACACCAGGGGGCTGCCCTGGGGTGAAAATAGACAGCATAACCAATATGGTTTCATCAATGTGCTCACTTGTCTTGAACCCCAACACAAAAGATATCATATCAACCACTAATCTACCCATTTTAGTGAAGCAGGCATAATGAAAAGGAGGTGGCTCCTTGGGCTGGCTATTTGCCCTCATGAACACTTTGGCAATTCTAGTTATTTCTGAGCTGGAGAGTTTGGGACCTTCATCCAGCAAGTACTTCATGGTAAGAGGAAACTGGAGGTGTGTTGGTTTAAAGTTCAGCATCTAGTTGATAGAGTCAAGAGTGATATAGAAAAGAGTGGTCCTAGATGGACTTTTAACTACTCTGTTTGTTGTCTCATAGTTCTCAAAACAGAGGTGGATGATCTCAGGGAATATGTTCACAGAGGGGAGGTAGTATCTGGGCGGGTTTGATTCCCAAATACCACATACATCATCTTGATTCAAGTAACTATTTCTGAGCTCACAGACTGCTTGAAGATGGTTTTGGAAACCTACAAGTTCTTGGATTAGGTAATCTTTATTAGCCAAAGGCAAATGTTCTAACTCTTTGTGGGGTGCATTGAGGGGGGTGATGTTTAAGGCCACTGGACCTTCCATGGCTTAGCTCTATTGCTTTTAGAATTGGAACCTTTGGCTCTGTGCAGGGAAAAATGGGCAGGATGATGGCTTTAAGGATTTCCCAAAGGTTTTCACAGTTAGAACTCGTTTGTTGGCCTGAATTCGGTTCTGTGGAGTGATGTCAGCTGGAGCAATAGGAGGTATGGGCTTTCTGGCATAGTGGACTTCAATTGTGTGCAAAGACGGCCTGGGAGGTTCTTTGGAGAGTTTACAGGGCCGGACGAGCTCAATTTTAGATGACTGTGTGGATTTTCAATGAATTTGGCATCTCAGAGGCTTATGGAGGATTTGTGGGCAGCACACAGTGTTTTTTCTTTAAATTGTGGGTGTTGGTGCCAATTTTACAGAGAAACTAATGGAAAACAGGGTTGGGAACGAATTGGAGGTAAATACCTATTTTCTCGTTGAGATGGGCGACTTGCAGGCGACCAGGTGGGTCGAGGGGCCGAGCTGTGCACTGTGCTTGCTGGTTGGTGGATTTGAACGGTCAAAAATGGCGTTTTCGACGTAATTTGCATGTACAAGTGCATGTAGGAAACAAACAGTGAATGGTGAAAAAACAACACTTTTACCCTTTTTACCCGCAAAATTTGACTTTGGCGGGTTATGGGCACTTTTTTGGGATGGCGTTAGCATGACGTCATTTTTGTCGTTTAGTGGGTACAGACGCTGACATGGCAGGTGACGTGGCATATGATGTGGCGGGTGACATGGCGGGTGACATGGCGGGTGACGTCATCAGGTGACATGAGCATGACATCAGCAGGGAGGGGGCAAGTAGTAAGCGGTAATATCGCACCACTTTTGTGGGAAAGCGGTTTCAGGGGACGAGGCTTCGAACACACCAAGTGCTTGACACGCGTCCTTGGTAGGGCGAAAATACCGCCCATCCCCCAGACGCTATTGTTCGGCAGGTTGGGGCTTCCGAAATCGCCAACTACCGTCAGATCTAGGAGCGACAATCAAATGGCTGGCGAGTGATAGAGCTGGCAATCTTTTAACAGTGGCGGACCCACGTTAATTTTTATGTTTTGTAATGTGTTTCTGTGTATCTGCGGACTTAGGAAAAGTGGGTTTTTTGGGCCAAACGATGGGTTTTGGGCTATTTATTTAGCCAAAGGCCATATAAATCTTGATGGGTATGTGGAGGGTTGTTATTGTCCCTTGGTGGGGCAATGACTCCCAAAAAAAAATTTAAAATATGGCTATAGTTAGCCAAGGGTGGGGGTACTTATTTGTTTGGGGTTTTCCATGTATTTATATATTAAGGAGGGGGAAGCTACACATAGGAGTTATATAATAAGGTTAGTAGGTTAATATGATTGTGGGGGATGGGTTTGTATGGTGTAGGCTAAGTTTTATAGAGTGAAAACTTAGGCCACGGGGAGAGGAAAGGATGACAAATGGTGAAGCTTTAGGAAACTTTGGTAAGGTAGAATAAAGACTTTTTACACAAGAAATGTGGCTTGTTTTGCCTAGGTAAAACATCTTTTCACTTAGTTTTGCCATGGAATGAAGTGCGCTAAAGGGGCCGAAGGTAATGAGCAGATCTCAATACCCTTTAGGGGGCTGTTAGTAAGTGTTTCTTGGGAAAATGGGGACGGGAATTAGTCATGCTCCATTTGATTTGTAGCCACCTTGCCATGGTACCTTATTATTTTATGAGATAGAAAATCATTCCAAAAGAGAAAGGTGCTCACATACCATGCCTTTGTACCCTCAAAACTACCTACCCAACCTAGTATACCTAGCATTTTTTCTTCATTCTTATTGGGTGCACTTGAACTGGCAAACCCTGATTCTTCTCTTTTCTTTTATCTGCCCTCCTATCTAAGTCTACCCTTATTTCCTCCAAGGCTCAGATTAAGCTATTGAGACCCTTTGCTTCTCTGCCTAACTATTGGCCTGCCAAGCTTAAACTGTTTGTGTTGACCTTCATTCTCTATTCTTAGACAAGTGAAATTCAAACATGATCTAGCCACGATTAAGTTGTCTGGCTAATCATCAATTGTGGCAAGTGTTAACCACCTATACATAGTGAAGATTCATCAACATATGGAACCTTTGCAGTATAAAAAGGATGAACATATTTGGCACTTCCCCAGTCAATCATGAAAAATGAAACCTATTGGTATAGGGAGCTAACAGTGGCTCCACTTGGGGATGGCTTTTCCTAGTGAATAGTCAAGAACAACAGGTCAGATGGCCTTATCTTTTAGTTCCTTGCTATAGTATGAAATTTATCCTTGGTTGTTCATACAATGGCTCCTCTGCAATACTGTCTATCTCATGGACTTACTCCAAAATTGTAGCTCTATTTTAGGTAGTTAGTTTGATCATTTCTCATCATTTTCACAGTCTCCAAGTCTGATTCTTTAGCTTCTTCTGATATGCTAAAATGCAAGAGCCAAATGTCCAACAATTTCTTGCTTTCTCTTCAAAATTTGCTATAACTTATTCCCTATCCTATTACTGAAATAAACTGCAGAAAGTAAACACTACTATGTACAAGTTGAAGTGTTGCTATTCTTGACAAGGTGGCTGAAAATAGTGCTTCAGCATTCTGCCATTGACTGGTCCACCCTTTGCCTTTGTACCATCCAAACTTTTCAAAAAGTAGGTGTTGTTTCCTTGTACAATCTAAATGATAAATGGTCCTCTCAATAAGAAATCAAATTTTCCATGTTTTCCTTTATCTTCTCTTCTGGAATCCCACTTCAGAACTTTATCCCCAATGAAAAAATCCTCTACTTTGGTTCTTTTGTCAAATGTCTTTTTAAGCTTTTCTTGTAGGATTTGGGCTTTGTGGTAGACTTCTTCTCTTGTGTGCTGCAAGTAAATAGTTTGATTGATCCTTCTTTGTATATCATTAGGTTCTGCTTGTATCTCTTGTAGCAGCTTTATCACTGGGATTCCCAAAGAAGAAGGGAAAACTGCCTCCATTCCATAAACCAATTGATAGGGGCTGGTCCCAATAGATCTCTTGGTGGTCAATCTATCTACCCATAGGACATTCACAAGCTTTTTATGCCAGTTCTTCTTGTTCTCCTCCAAGACCTTCTTAATAATGTTGATCAAGCTTTTGTTGGAGGATTCAGCTAGGCCATTGCCTTGAGGGTAATAGGTTGTGGAATGGCCCAAGGTAATGTGGTATTTATAGAAGAAACCAATCATTTTCATAGATTTAAAGGCAATAGCATCGTCTGTAATAATTTTTTCCGAGCATCCAAACCTAGATAAGATGTTGGTTTCAAGGAATTGAATGATTACTGAGTCATTCGCTTGCCAAGGGGTGGCCTCTATCCACTTGGTAAAATAGTCTGTAGCAGTCAAAATCCATTTGTGTTCGCTAGAGGATGAAGGGTGGATTTCCCCAATGAAGTCTAAACCCCATTGTTGAAATGGTTTTTCAGTGGAAATGGGTTTGAGGGGCAGAGGCAGCAACTTTTTCTTGCCTTCAAAGATTTGGCATTTGTGGCAAGAAGTTACAAATTTTTTCACATTAGAGAATAGGGTGGGCCAATAAAATCCAGCCCTTGGGATTTTTTCAACCATTGATTTCCAATACAAATGTCCACCACAGTCGTCTGCATGAAATTCTCGGAGTACTTTGTCAGTTTCCTCTTTGATTAGACAATTTAATAAAACACCTTCATGGTTCTTCCAAAAGAGGACATGATCTAAAATGCAGAACTTAGAAGCTTTCATTTTCAAAAATATTTTCTTGGTTCTGGATAATCCTGGAGGAGATTGCAAGTTTAATAACACAAAAGATATATCAGCATACCAGGGTGATTGTACAAAGGCTTGACTGATCTGTGGAGTCGCCATCTCCTGTTCATTATCCAATTGATTTATGTCAAGGGCTTGAAAGTTAGTTTCAGTCATGAGTTTAGCTAGTCCTTACCCTTTTATTAGTTTTGTGGGTTTAATTTCAATGTCATATTCCAATATGGTAGCTATCCATTTGCCCCTTTTGCCTTTAATGCCTTCTTGGGTTAGGATGTCTTTGACAACAGTGTTGGGCACATAGGCAATCACATGAGAGTACAAGATGTAAAATCTGAAGTCCTTAATGGCCTTTACAAGGGCATATGCTTTTTGCTCCATGATTTGATATTTTAGTGGGGCATCTCTAAGGGCTTTACTGAAGAAGGCTATGGGTTTTTCACATCCCTGGTCATCTTTTTGAAGCAAGACAACAACAATTGTATGTTCTGATGCTAATGAGAATATGATAAAATATTTGTCGAAGTTAGGGCTGGTGAGGACTGGTGTTTGAGTTAAAGCTTGTTTGATTTCTTCAAAGGCTTGCTTAGTTTCCATTGTCCACTTGACCTTTGAGTCCTTTTTGAGCATGTTGTTCAGCAATCTTATTAGTTCAGCCAGATTTGGTATGAATCTCCTAAGAAAGTTGATTTTTCCTAAAAAGGCTTGTAGTTCTTTAATGTTTCTGGGGTGAGGGACTTGTAGGATGGCTTGTATTCTGTCTGGGTCAATTCTAATGCCTTCTTTAGAGATGATATGGCCCAATAATTTTCCTTCTTCTAGGCCAAACAAGGATTTCTTTGGGTTTAATGATATGCCATATTTCCTGTAGATTAAGAATACTTATCTTAGATGATCTAGGTGCTCTTGATCTGATTTAGAGAAAGCTGTAAGGTCATCTAGGTAAATGACTAAAAAGTCATGGATTTCTTTGGAAAAAGCAATATCCATGGCTCTTTGAAAAGTTGCTCCTGCATTCTTGAGTCCAAAATGCATTTTCACATATTTGAATGTTCCCCAAGGGGTGGTGAAAGCAGTTTTGTCTTGGTCATCAGGGTGCATTAGGATTTGATTGAAGCCTGAGAATCCATCTAACAGTGATATTCTTGAAGCACCCACTACCCTTTGCAGAATATGATCCATTTTGGGCAAATGGTAGTTGTCCTTTAAAGAGGCTTTGTTCAAATTTCTCAAGTCAACACATAACCTTATCTCCCCTGTCTTCTTTCTAGTGGGCACTAAATTCGACACCCATTCTGAGAATCTGATTGGAGCTATAATTCCAGCTTCATACATTCTCTTGACTTCTTTTTCAATCAAAGGGAGCAGCACAGGGTTGACCCTTCTAAGTTTCTGTTTGAAAGGTTTTTGGTTTTCTTTGAGAGGTATTGTGTGTTGGATTACTGCAGTATCATAAGACTTTAGGTCTTCATAACTCCATGCAAAGACATCTTGAAATTCTTTGAACAATTCTATATACTTGAGTTTTTGGTCGGGAGGTAAAGCTTTGGACAATTTTATCATTTTGGGATTTTCTGCAGTTCCTACTTTGCAGTCCTCAATTTCAGCGATCAATGGTTGCATCTTAGGTTTCCTAGAGATGTCATTTGAGTCAAAGATGTCCTCTAAAGGAGTGAGGCTTGTAGGTAGAAAATTGTCTTTCAGCTCAATGACTTCACATTCTGCTGTAATTGCATCCTCACCTTCTTTTTTATGAAGTTGCTGTAAATCTGTTTTAGTGAACTTGGTGGGGTGTAGAAGTTAGTTTGTTGTTTCAGCAGAGATATGTGTTTCAACTTTGTCCATTTGGTTGCTTTATTCTACAGTGTTGGTTTCCATTTTTGTGCTTGTAAACTCTTCTTTCAAAGTTAGGAAATTGTTGATTTGTATGTCATTTTCAAACACCTGCCAGTTCTTTACATTATCTGGTACTGCAGGCCTATGCTTTATTTCAGCAGCAAATAGGTGATTAGGCTTGAATGGTAATTTGCAAGTGCTTGCAAAAGTTGCTAGACTATGGGCATGCAGGTTTTGATCTCTTGGAATCTTGGTCAGTTGGATTTCAAGAAAGGTGTTAAGAATTTCCATTGTGGTAGCTCTATATGACCTCAGCCTAAGATCATTTGTAACGAAGTTGCCCTTTATTTGTTGAATAATGAGGTCAGAGTCTCCCAAAATTGATATTCGGGCTGCACCTACGTTTTTTATCACTTTGAGTCCTAAAAGGAGGGCTTCATACTCGGCCATATTGTTGGTGCACCTGAAATTTAATCTAAATGCATGTCCCTCAGCGTGGTCATCCGTTATATTATGAATCCAGACCCCTGCCCCTACTCCTAGCTTATTAACAGATCCATCAAACTCTAGATACCATAGGTCTTCTTGATTTGCACTGGTATTAGGAGCCCTTTCCATTTGCTCGGCAGGGGCAGTTGGATTTACAGTCTCATAGGGTAGCTTATGTGTGACTGTTAATTTATTGTCTTCCAAGATTTCTTCAATTTGAACTATGGATTCTTTGTCTAGGAATTTGTCCTGACTCAAAGTCATCATTTTTACATCAGCTTGGGTTTGAATTTCAATGTTGTATAAGATGAAAGAGTCCATGTCTGAATGTATGGAATATGTGGGAAAGTTTTGGGGTTTATATTGAGTACTAACCACATACTTCATCAAAGTTTCTCGGTATAGCCTTTTAGGCTGGCCGAAGACTGAGATTGTGGCATAAGACATGTCCAGTTGCAAAGATCCTTGTAGCTTGGCACCCCAAGACCTGGATAACAACATTCCATGTTTTGGTGGAATATCATCTACCACCACATCCATGAGAATTGTCTTGGCTAGATATTGGACTAATGACACACATAGATCCTTGATTAAGCCTAGACACCAGACCTGACTGGAGTCAAAGGAAAATAAGTCTTTGTATGGCCTTATGATGTCTAGGTCCAACTTTTCCATGAAAGATTTGGGCATTAGATTATGAGAAGCTCCTGAATCAAACATTGCATTGTGAAGCACCTTGTCATGAATGTTTAGACTCACATAAAAGGGAGGGACTCCTCCATCTACTGTTTTACCATTTGATTCAAGGCCAAATATATGTTCTGGTTGATCATCAAGGATATTTACTGAATCTTTGTTTTCTGAAAGTTGCAATGATCTGTTGATTTGTTCCCTAAACACTTCATGCCTAGCCAATTCAGATAATGGGATGGACACTTTTAACTTACCTATTTTAGCCTCCATATTAAAGGGTTTTGTTGTTTGTGTTTTGACATTTTGGGCAACCAGGTTATGCCTTTTAACTGAGTTATTGAAAACTGCCTCTTTTACTGGAATGTCATGCTAAACTAGGGTTGCTTGCTAACCATCTTGCAAAGGTTCTTCTACCACTTTTTTGAGTGGAGAGACAGCTATAAGGTGTTCCTTTGTTTCATCCTTGTCTGAAACATCTTCTACTGGTGGGGCTGTTTGGATTGGGAGTGGATTTAGGGATGATTGGTACATGAGAGTCCTTGAGTTTAGTTTTGGTAGGTTGCTTGATTGTCTTTTGCTTAGGATCATCAGGAATGTCTATTCTTCTACTTCTCAAGTTGTATTTCTTATGGACTTCATACACAGTTGTTTCATATCCTTGCTTAAAATCAAAGGATTCCCCTGATTTCATTTTGCATTTACCAAGAGTATGAGCCTCTTGGTCTTCTTGAGTTAGGAAAATTGGTTGGCCACTGTTGAGACCCATTAAATTAATGTGTGGGTCCTTTATTGGTTCACTAGATGTGGAATCTTCTGCATAGTTTTCTTGGAAGGGAGGCCTTATGTTTTGGTCTGGACCAACCTTTCCTACATTGGGGTTTTGATTTTTTCTAAAGTTTGGATTTCTTGCATTGTTGTTTGGTTGGCTGTCCCAGGAAGATTTCCTCTCAATAGTTTCCACTCTGTCTCCTAACCTATCCATGCCTTTAATAATTTCATCAAGTTTTTGTTCAAAGGCAGAGGGTTCCTGTTTGAGAGTTGTTCTTCTTTCAGTCCTAGCTCGATTTCGTTTGGAAATTAGATTAGCTTCAACACTCACAGCTATGCTTTGCATATCTTCAAGGCTAGGAGGAGCTCTCTCCTTGACCTGGTAGGCCATGTCTGAGTCAAAACCATCAGGGAATTTAATCAATGCCAAGTCTGGTGGTGGTCTAAGATTTATTGGAATAGCAAGGTATGTATTGTTGAATCTGGCACAATAATCTTGGACTGTCTCTTGTGGGCCTCTTTTTAAATTCTCATATTCTGTTAAGATGTGTAAAGGATCGGTTAGGAAAGTTTGATAAAGGGCATTTGGATTGGCTATTGTGTTTGCAGGCAATGACCTAAACCATGCCCTCACATCACCAGTTAAGCTCTGGACAAAAATTTTCATCCTAACATCATTATCATCAATATCATAGTTTTCAAAATAATCCGTCATTCTCTTGGTATGTTGTTGAGCAGTGTAAGTGCCTGTACTATCAAAATAGGTAATTTTGGCCTGGTAATCCTATGGCATAGCCCTTGGATTAGAAGGCAACTACAGGGGAGCATATCTATTTGCCATGTTGGCAGGAAAGGGTGGGACAACTGGAAGCACAAGGGTATGGGCTAAGATAAGTGATGTGGATGGAGGGGTAGAAAAGAGAGTTTGAAGTAATAAAGGTGAACTGGGAGAAGCTACAGCAGTATGAATGAAGGTTTGAGGACTTGCTACAGTTGGTTTAGTTTGAATAGGTTTCTGATGGGCTAGTTCAAGGTTTGAATCATCAGAACTCTCTTGATTTTTTGATTTCCTAATGCTCTTAGCAATCAAATTTGGATTGTCGAAAATAGTTGGAGGATTTGGGTCTAGGTTTGACCTGGTGTGTCGAGTTTTCTTCTTTGGAGCCAGCTTCTAAGTATGTTTTGCTACTTTCTAGGAATTCTTGGAAGATACAAGTTTTGACAATATTTTAAAGGAAGCTACTAGAATGTAGGAGAATTTGAGGCCTTCTTTCAGGGAGGTTTGAAACAAGGATGGCCAAACAAATCTTTGAGGTAGCTATCTAGAAACTAAAACTAAACTAGAGTTGGACTGAAGTAGCTTTTATCTACTCTTGTGATTGCATAGCAAGGACAATTTCAAAGGCTACTTGGCTAGCTTCAGACTGCATCTGTAGCTTTAGAGTTTAGATAGTAGTAACAGACATTCATTAAGTCCCTAGTGGAGTCACCAATGATGTTATCACTCAGGTTGTTCCCCAAAACTTGTTGAAAAAAGGGAATATGGCCGAGGTAACCACTAACCAGTCTTTTAGATGCAATTTCTAGCCAAACTGCATCCAGAGAGGGCTCTCTCTATATGTTTTAACTTTGTTTATTCTAATTTTTATGCTAGTTATGTGCAGAGTTTTGTATTAAATGGGTTTGGATGGTGATTTCAAGTAGAGGTAGGATGTAGGTCTGATAGGGTTAATTCCATTGGGTAATGGAGCCTATGAACGTGGACTGCTGAGTGTGTTTCTGTGATGATAGGCAATACTACAGAGCAAGATAATCAGTTTGGAACAATATCGAAGCTAGTGATGGATGGAATGTAGGCTAGGGGGTAAAGGGTAGTCAAGAATCCTTTATCCTAGTGGCAGAGGGAAGGTGCTTGAATACTTTCAAGGAGCAGTGAAGAATTCCTTGACAATGTTCAAAATGAGAGAATTAGTAGAGATAGAAGCATTTACGAATTTCTATTCAAGCTAATTGTGAAAAAAACATAGACAACAGCAGGAATTGAACACAGAGTGTATTTAAACAAGTTCTGGGCTATTCTTTTCCCTTATGTTAAGATTATGAAACATACATGAGACTTGCAAACATAGAAAACACAAAACATAGTTAGAATAACTTATTGAGCCAAAGAAAGACACATGAATTCTGCAGCAGAGTCCAACATCATCACATCCACAGTCAGAAGGTCGAACAGCAATGCATTTCAACGCCCTTTGTATTAATCAGTATCTGAGTTACAACGCAGTTCAAATGGGAGAATCACCAACCCAGAATACATTCTTTGGGGGGGTATTTATACAAAAAGAGAGTTTGCAAAATATCTTAAGGATAAGATAAGGAGTAATAACTTCCTTCAGCTACTTTGTCAGAGAAATAAAGGCAGAAATGAAGGCAGGAGTTATTGTAGCTGTGTTGGCTGCTTTACTGACAAGATATTTTAGACCTTTCACCTAGGAATTCGGCTAGCAGTTATGTCTTTGCTTTTCTTTCCTGCGTTGCTGTCCTAATATGTTACCTGCTTTGGATTCATCTTTAATGTGTCCTGATCCTGGCCTAAGCTCCTTCATTTATATCTGCCACGTGTCTTGCAAAACTTCCAGCATACTTTGCCACCAGTGTTCTATGGGAAATTGATGTCTTTGTATCTTTATTAGTATCTCATCAGCCTCCGTATATCTGTAAAAATTAGGCTTGACTTCAAACAGATGATTTATTTCATGTTCTATAAAAAATAATCCTTCCAATTTGTCATACAAGCTCTGTCCAGAAGGAGGTCCTGTTTTTTCTAAGCTGCTTGATGATGCAGTGGTCTGATTTGTCACATACATGTTCACCCGATGAGCATACTGCTGATGTGATAACAGTTTTTGATTGCTTGTTACTAAATTGGGTAGACCCCTTTGCTGCAAGTTTGTCAATTTCTCTGTGAAGGTATTAATATCCATCTGCATCTCCTGACACCTTCTTTCTAGAGTCTGTATAAGAGTTCTCATTGCTGGCACCTTCTTTATTGTCAAAATGTTGCCTGTCCTGTTATTGACCTCTAGAGCTACCAATTGTTCCTTGGTATTGGTATTCAAAAAATGGATGAGTGCATTGGCCTAATCAGGCATATTTCCTAATGATGCCCAGGCCCTTTGTATTTGTTCTTGTGCCCTATCTATTAATTCCATTTGCTCGTACATTGTCTGAATTGATCTCCATTGGTTAGTGATGCAATGGCCAATCTCAGTCCACAAAATCATTTTAATATCTACCAGAGGTCTATGTAAGGTGAGATCCTTTTCCAGTGTTTTCACCTTGTTCTCCAGGGCCTTCACCTCTCTAGTTTTCTCTGCTACTGTTATTTTTGATTTGTCATAGCTCACTTCTAGCTTGGATAGTTTTTCTTTTGCTTCTCTGAGCTCTGACATTTGAGCTTCTAGCTCTTTCACTTCCTTCATCATTTACTCCATTTTCATCCTGGTCTCAGGCTATGTTGTCGTTGTTGTTGTAGCTTCCGTGGTCGATTTACCTATTGTTAATGGTGGCTCAGTGGGACGAATTGTTGCTGTGTCTGTGTGGGAAGCAAAGACAATTGTTGGAGCTATTTGGGGTGGCTGGGAGGTTGACTCTCCATGCTTAGTTTGCAATGCTTTCTCCAGCTCTTGCTCTGTCTATATCAGCCTTTGGTTCTTTCTCATTAATAAATCCATGACATCCTCTTCTGCCTTTTCCTGTGCTAGCTCTACTGTTTGGGGATGCATGGTGACAGGCAACTTCAACTTCTTTCTAAGGGCAGCAATATCTTCCTCCTTATTTTTGATCAATGCTTTGGTGGCCTTCGCATCCTTGGGATCATGTCCCAACTCAACAATTATTTCCTCCAGAGTCTTTATTCGGTTGTCTTTAGCTAGAGAAGAGATCTTCTCTAAGTTCAATTGAGCAGATGTGTTACTCAATGACTCTTTTAATTAGTGGGCCAGCATTGCTTTATCTGCCACTGTGGCATAGACCATTTCACCTATTTATTTGTGTAATTCAATTTGATCCATCAGGTGAATGTCCTTGGCAAGGACGTCTAAATTGGTCCTTATGTAGTCAGTTGTAGACTGGGGCTGCTGAACTTTGGCCTTGAAATGACTTAAAATCATTTTTTCCTACTTGATGTCATAGGTTGCCATTAGTCTATGCTATTTGGAGGGTGTCATCTTAAGAAACTGGTCATACAACTGAATTCTTACTGACTCATTTTGAGCCCTAATCTCCTTGAATGACTGCTTGATGTCTGATGGTTTCTTTGCTTGTGACCCTGAGGAGGAGACTTCCATTCCATGCTGTCTCCCTCCTTCTTGTCTATGAGAGCTAGCAGAAGTCTGTTGGCTAATGGCTCTTCCTCCTCTTGGGCTCTCAGTAATGTCTTCCACAGTGTCCTCTTCAGGAGGATCTACCCTTTTCCTCTTGGCTTCTTGTTGACCTGTTGACCCACTTGCAGGTGTGGTGTCTTCTCGATCCCTTTTCTTGCTTCTCTCCTCAGGAAGAAGAGTCTGCAGTGCTGGTACCTCTGGTGCTTGTGTTTGTAATGAAGGGATTTTCCCTTGGCTATGTTCCTTTGAGGTAGTAGGTTGCTCTTCCATGATTCCTTGTTCTGGAACTACCAACTCCTTGCCCTTTGCTATCCCTCTTGCTGATGTAGTCCTTTCCTGGGCAACCTATTGTGCAGTTATGGAAGTTGATGAGCTCTCCCCAGTTGGCTGTGGCTTTTTGAAAGACACCTGCCCAAAAGATTCCAAGTCAAGAGTTTTTTTCCAAATCTTTCATGGTTTTTTCCATCTTTTCTTCCTCAGTTAACTCTTCAACTAGGGTGCCCTCCAACCACTCATCTTGGTTGGCATACTTTTCTATGTCAGGAATGTTGTAGTGTTCATAGGGTGCTAGCCTATATTTTACCCTTCTTGCATTGATGAAGCCATATGGGTCATAGGGTACCCACCAAAAGCTTCTCTTGAGTCTGAGTGTTTGACCCAATAGCTCATCAGCATCCTTCCATCCCTCATTCTTGTTCATAACAAAACGGCCTAATTGGTCTCTGAGTTTCAATCGGGCCTTTTTCTTTGTGCTATGGAAGTGACTCAAGTCTGAGTTGATGAATTGCCTGAAATATTCCAAGGCAAACAGTCTCATTGGCACATATCTGGGCAGCCTGTAGGGGCACAGCTCACAGCCATATATCCTGAGAATAGTGTGATTCTGGTAGAAATACCAGTCACCTATTTTATAGTTCTTGGAGAGCTGTAGTATTTTTTGCATATCATGTGTCAGTCTGGGAGGAGGAGTTCTCAACAAGAGGCAAGAGACTAGGTACACAAATAGATCAACAAACTCACAATAAGAGTAGGGAGAGCTGCGTACATCATGAAAGATTGGGGTCCAAAAAATAATAGGCCTCCTCTCCCCTTTGTGGTCCAATTTTCTAATGGGGAATTGGAAGACATCTGGCTGGTAATATAAAAATAGATGATATATATAGGAAGAATATTTGAAGATTCCTTCCCTGTCCAACCTCAACAATTGGTCATGCATCTTATTGGAAATAAACTTGGCATAATTGTACTTGACAACAGGGGGCTATGCTGGGGTAAAAATAGATAGCATAACCAATATGGTTTCATCAATGTGCTCACTTGTCTTGAAACCCAACACAAAAGATATCATATCAACCACTAATCTACCCATTTAAGTGAAGCAGGCATAGTGAAAAGGAGGTGGCTCCTTGGGCTGGCTATCTACCCTCATGAACACTTTGGTAATTCTGGTTATTTCTGAGTTGGAGAGTTTGGGACCTTCATCCAACAAGTACTTCATGGTAAGAGGAAACTGGAGGTGTGTTAGTTTGAAGTTCAACATCCGGTTGATAGAGTCAGGAGTGATATAGAAAAGAGTGGTCCCAGATGGACTTTTAACTGCTCTGTTTGTTGGCTCATAGTTCTCAAAACAGAGGTGGATGATCTCAGGGAATATGTTCACAGAGGGGAGGTAGTATCTGGGCAGGTTTGATTCCCAAATACCACATACATCATCTTGATTCAAGTAACTATTTCTGAGCTCACAGAGTTCTTGAAGATGGTTTTGGAAACCTACAAGGTCTTGGATTAGGTAATCTTTATCAGCCAAAGGCAAATGTTCTAACTCTTTGTGGGGTGCATTGAGAGGGGTGACATTTAAGGCTACTGGACCTTCCATGGCTTAGCTCTACTGCTTTTAGAATTGGAAACTTTGGCTCTATGCAGGTAAAAATGGGCAGGATGATGGCTTTAAGGATTTCCCCCAGGTTTTCACAGTTAGAACTAGTTTGTTGGCCTGAATTCGGTTCTGTGGAGTGATGTCAGCCGGAGCAACAGGAGCTATGGGCTTTTTGGCATAGTGGACTTCAATTGTGGGCAAAGACGGCCTGGGAGGTTCTTTGGAGAGTTTACAGGGCCGGACGAGCTCAATTTTAGATGACTGTGTGGATTTTCAGTGAATTTGGCATATCAGATGCTTATGGAGGATTTGTGGGAAACACATAGTGTTTTTTCTTTAAATTGTGGGTGTTGGTGCTAATTTTATAGAGAAACTAATGGAAAACAGGGTCAGGAAAGAATTGCTGGTAAATACCTGTTTTCTCGGTGAGATGGGCGACTTGCAGGCGACCAGGTGGGTCGAGGGGCCGAGCTGTGCACTGTGCTTGCTGGTTGGCGGATTTAAACAGTCGAAAATGGTGTTTTCGACGTAATTTGCATGTACAGGTGTGTGTAGGAAACAAACAACGAATGGTGAAAAAACAACACTTTTACCCCTTTTACCCGCAAAATTTGACTTTGGCGGGTTATGGGCGCTTTTTTGGGATGACATCAGCATGACGACATTTTTGTCGTTTAGTGGGTACGGACTCTGACATGGCAAGTGACGTGGCATATGACGTGGGGGGTGACATGGCGAGTGACATCATCAGGTGACGTGAGCATGATGTCAGCAAGGAGGGGGCAAGTGGTAAGCGGTAATATCACACTGCTTTTGGGGGAAAGCAGTTTCGGGGGAGGGGTCTCTGAACACACCGAGCGCTTGACACTCGTCCTCGGTACGGCAGAAATACCGCCCATACCCCGGACGCTATTGTTTGGCAGGTTGCGGCTTTCGAAATCGCCAACTACCATCAGATCTAGGACGGATGGTGGGCGATAGAGCTGGTGGTCTTTTAACAGTGGCGGACCCACGTTAATTTTTATGTTTTGTAATGTTTTTCTGTGTATCTGCGGACTTCGGAAAAGTGGGTTTTTTGGGCAAAACGACAGGTTTTTGGCTATTTATTTAGCCAAAGGCCATATAAATCCCAATGGGTATGTGGAGGGTTGTTATTGGCCTCTGGTGGGCCAATGACTCCCTAAAAAAAATTTAAAATATGGCTATAGTTAGCCAAGGGTTGGGGTACTTATTTTTTGGGGGTTTTCCATGTATTTATATATTAAGGAGGGGGAAGCTATACATAGGAGTTATATAATAAGGTTAGTAGGTTAATATGATTGTGGGGGATGGGTTTGTGTGGCTTAGGCTAAGTTTTATAGAGTGCAAACTTAGGCCAAGGGGAGAGGAAAGGATGACAAATGGTGAAGCTTTAGGAAACTTTGGTAAGGTAGAATAAAGACTTTTTACACAAGAAATGTGGCTTGTTTTGCCTAGGTAAAACATCTTTTCACTTAGTTTTGCCATGGAATGAAGTGGGCTAAAGGGGCTGAAGGTAATGAGCAAATCTCATTACCCTTTGGGGGAATGTTAGTAAGTGTTTCTTGGGAAAATGGGGAGGGGAATTAGTCATGCTCCATTTGATTTGTAGCCACCTTGACATGGTACCTTATGATTTCATGAGATGGCAAATCATTCCAGAAGAGCAAAGTGCTCACATGCCATGCCTTTGTACCCTCAAAACTACCTACCCAACCTAGTATACCTAGCATTTTTTCTTCATTCTTATTGGGTGCAATTGAACTGGCAAACCCTGATTCTTCTCTTTTCTTTTAGCTGCCCTCCTATCTAAGTCTACCCTTATTTCCTCCAGGGCTCAGATTAAGCTATTGAGACCGTTTGCTTCTCTGCCTAACTGTTGGCCTGCCAAGCTTAAACTGTTTGTGCTGACCTTCATTCTCTATTCTTAGACAAGTGAAATTCAAACATGATCTAGCCAGGATTAAGTTGTCTGGCTAATCATCAATTGTGGCAAGAGTTAACCACCTATACATAGTGAAGATTCATCAACATATGGAACCTTTGTAGTATAAAAAGGATGAAAATATTTGGCACTTCCCCAGTCAATCATGAAAAATGAAACCTATTAGTATAGGGAGCTAACATAACGAATGCCCCCTAAGGCATGAAGGTAAAATAGGGAGTGATGGGTGAAATGATTTACAAGTCAAAGAAAATATTTGGAGAAACATCGTCATGAGACCTACAAATAAAGCATGATACAATATATCTGACATCTTTGATGTAAGTATGCCTAATAATACATCTTTGAATAGGCATATAGAAATACATGAATCCATGGCATGGAGATACCCATATGAATAAAAGGAACCATGTGTATGGATCCATGGCATGGACGCAACCATCCGAATAAAAAGGATCATGTGTATGGACTGATTGTATGGACACAACCATCCATATAGAAGGAATCATCTGTACAATCATGAATAGCTAATAACTCCACATACTCTAGATTTATCAAATGAAACCTAGGGTCTTCATCTCTATCTCGACCCAACCAAAGTATGAATCCCACCATGTGAATAGATGTTTCGGAGTTGAACATGGTAGAAAACCACTTGATTTTTGGTCAATGATGTGAACCATGAATATGCACGAGAGAAACCAGCAATAATGACAATGGCTCCCAAGGTACAATAGCACAATCCATGAGTGTGAACAAGGAAGCTGAAGTCAAACACTCGTAGAATCATTTGATCAAACGCCAATGATGTAAACATATCGTCGAATTCAAGGAACCTGCCATTGAGGCATGCAAGCTCGAAGGCACTGAAAGATTGACCATATTCCTAACTAATGAGTTGGATTCGATAGGAAGTAATCCGTCGAAGGAGGGCCATAATTTTTCCCACATCAGTGACATGAAACATAAGATTGTGTAGAATTGGTAAGAGTGATTTAGGATTATTGTAGAAAGTCAAACAGATTATAAGTGGTTTGAAGTGTAGATGGGACTTCTCTTGAACATATTGGCGACATGACTCAGGACTTTGGCAACATTTGACTTCAACATAGGATCAGAGGTCATGAAGAAAATAGGATATGATCAGATAAGAGAAAAATGGGTTCCTAAAACCTAGAAATGCAAGTGATGAAGTGGATAACCCAAACCTAACATGAGAAACAAATAACTGTGATATTTTTAATCTCAATCTTGAATATGATATCATATGCTTTTCGCATAATTGCATCCTTCGAATGAATCCATCCTAGCAATTTTACCAAGCCCTGGGAACAAGTAACTTGGTCTCATCATGGTGACAAGTCATTCGTTGTTTCTATTTTACAAGTCTGGTGGAGGGGTAACTCAACATATTTTTCATGTTTAGAGAGTTTTAAAAAGAGGAAAAAAGGCAACTCCAGAGATTCCTTTTCGTACATATTAAAGGTAGAGAACAATATTCAACAGAACCTCTTAGCCATGGGTGACTAAGGTACTAATTTTTCATACATTAGTCTATCTCAATCTGGAAAAGGATTAAACTTATACTCAGTAGACGTCTTTTCATTTACTTTTACGAGTTCAAAAATACAAGTGCTCGACAATCTTTTCATATTTTTGGAGTCTGAAAAGAGATGAAAGAGGACTCCTCCTGGAGGAATGAGTAGTATAAAAGGATAGCAACTAGTTCCAATCATGATGGAACTACTCAAAACATGTAAAGTTCAAGAGGATGGCTAATAAGCCCACTCATCGTAGATGTTCCTTAGGCAAGAGTAAAAAAACCAAGTGAAAGTGTATGATTGGCCAAAGATATGGTTGGAATGGAATGAAAAAACCAAGGCTCATATAGAAACAACAATATGATAAAAATGGAAATCACGAGAGGTAAAGTGGGAATAATTTCATTTTTACACAATATTGAAACATGGGAAACTATGCGTGAGTATACTTGAAGATGGTTTCATTTTTTCACAAGCTTGAAACATGGGAAAAACCTATGCTTGGATTTGGTTTCATTTTTACACAAGCTTGAAACAGAGACAAAGCTATGCTTGGATTTGGTTTCATTTTTACAAAACCTTTAAATGAAGACAAACTATGCTTGGATTTGGTTTCATTTTTACACAAGCTTGAAACATAGACAAACTATTCTTGAGATTGGTTTCATTTTTACACAAGCTTGAAATAAAGAAAAACTATGCTTGAATTTGGTTTGCATGCCCCCAGCATAATGACTCAATTTGAGGTACATGCCCCCTAAGCTTCATTTCATTCATCTAAGTAGATTACTGGTTACTAATATCTGGATGGAATGAAGGTTCATTTATGAGATCAAATGAAAGACTCGAATTGGAAGGGGATTTGTTTCAATTTTTTAACGAGCTTGACACATGAAAAGAACCATGTTCATGACACCTTGATTGATTTTTTAAGTAGCTTGACACAAGATAAAGAACTCTACTTTCGGAACCTTGATTCATCTTTTAAGGAGCTTAACACAAGAAAAAGAACTGTGCTCTAGGAACCTATTTCATCTTTTAACAAGGTTGACATAGTAAAAGAACTATCCTCATGGTACCTTTATTATGGATTCCTATGGCGGGGGTGATGCCACTGCATAAAAGGACCATTTACGGAATACGATTGATTAAGAGTCAAATTAGGACCAATGAACAAAATATGATCAATGGCCACAACTCTTGCTCCATGCAGGAAACAGATGACATGAAAGAGAGAAGAGACAAGAGCTCCCATGACATAAACATAGTCATGACCGAGGAGTAAATTAAAATCCAAACGGCCTTGGACAACCATCACGTCGGGATAGACCATTTTTCCTTCCAAAGTAATAGAAAACTTTAGAAGGATCCCTAATGGTTGATTGGCTCCTGTGTTAAAAGATAACAAATCTTGGGTAATGGGCACAAGCTGTAGAGAACCTAAAGCTTTCCATGTAGTCGAGGGGAGAATACTAACAAATGCACCTTTATTATTGTACTAGGTACAGGTATATTATAAAACTTTACCATTATCTGAAAGGGCACCTAAGAAGGAAGATGACATCCTTCCAATCGACTCCAATCAAGAAAAGTGACTAAACTACTTGGAGAGGGTGCCATCAGAATGGGAGGACTACCCTCTTGCATTAAGGGAATAGGAGGATCCCCCCCATGTACCATGGGAAAAGGAGGATTGCCCCCTTTACTATGGGAATAGGAGAATTAGCCCCTAATTGTTTGGAATATGAAGAAACAAGAAGAACTTGAGCAGTATGAACTTCACTCTCTATAGGATAGATACGATCAACTAAAAGTGGAATCGGGTCAGCCATTTTTTCAATCAATGGTTGGTCAGAAACAAACTCATGGGATTCACTTTCAGAGAGAGTGGGGTTGACCAAAGATGATTTCTAATCAATCTCTTGATCAACTAGTGGAGGATCAAGGGAAAGCTTTTGATAATGATTCGGAAGACAAGGTTGAGAAGTGGTAAGTTTATCCGACATGTTAGAGGCTTCATCCATATAAGGATAAAGGTGAATAGGATGAATCCCTTCACATAACCTACAACGAAATTTGACTTTTCCATTTTTCTCATGGGCTATATTGTCACTAGTTGATGTTTTATCACCAGCATGATCTCTAGAGGCTGATGACAAAATTTGAAGTGAACCTGTGGACCACACTTCTAATATCTTGGGAATACCAAGACATTCTTGAAGAAGGTAGTCACCCTTACAAAGCTTGCAAGGGAATTTCACTTTATGGGGTTCATTGGAATATTTTCCAACATCAGTTGCATATGTAGCAATGATCTCTTGGTTGGACCTTTTCTTATTTTTATTCTTCTTCATCTTCCTTTTCTTCTTCTTCTTATCCACCTAGTTACTAGTGTGCGGGCTTTCACCAAATGAAGAGGAAGAAGAGGAAGAAGACCGAATATGCAAAGAAGACAAAGAATCAACTTTAAGCTCAACCAAAGGTTGATATTGTTTAGGTGGAGGAGAGCTTGGTTGAGGAGCAATTTAGACATTCGAAACCATAGGTGTCGAAAATAACCAAACTGGAAAACTAATGGTAAACCCAAGAAGGGACGATGTTGCCATCTATGGAGCACAAACATTCCAAAAGAAGGAAAAGGACCAGGATTCTCATCAAAGAGGTTTCCTTGGTTGGTGAACTTGGGAATTATTGCCATTAGTCTCAATCTAAGATCCACTAAGGAGTATTTCCACAGGAAGGATGTTTTTCCGTGTTCAATTAATTGATCTTAGAGCTTAAAAATAAAAAATAAAAAATGGGTAACTAGGCATAAAGGTTTACCAAAAAACCATGAACTCCAATATACACCTTAGCAAACCAAGGATTTAATGTACGACAATCAATCTCCCCACATGTTGTGTTCGGTGTATCAGTATACAAGGTGGTAAAATCGGTGACCTATGGATGGATAATGACCTATTGGAGACTCATAAATATACATGATGGCATGTGAGAGTTCAGTCCGTAGAAGTGTTGTCTAATGCATAACCATTCGATGAGAGTGTTCCCATATACTTACCATGTGTGGAGCACCTCCGATATACTCGAAAGTACTGGAGAATGGTCCTATACACTTCCATACGTGGAATAGGATTTCACCCATGGGATACAACAATGGAAAATAACAACAGATCCTACATTTAGCGATGTTGGAACACGTCTCTAGGCTAGATTTCTAAATGTTTTTATTAATGTTCCAAATGCTTTGTAGGTTAATTGGGGTAAATTTTAACTTTGATCTTGGATTAAGTTTCAGTTTTAAGGCTCAAAAATCAATGTCACCAGAACACACCTATGATGCAACTAATATGAGAAAAAATATTCTTTTAATTTTGATGAAAGCTATCTATTGTAGGTAAATGTGAGGCCAGGCAGTAACTCTCCAATAGGCAGTAAAACTGATTCAATTCATTTCATTAGGTAGGCTATTGTTATATACAAAAGGGTGTGACTGCTCAATTCATCTTCTGAGGACTATTCACATTCCTAATTTAACTATTTACATAAATTGACCCAATCGTGAGGATTAGGTGTCAACATTCCCCCCCTTAATCTGAAGGGATGTTGGTGAATCCAAGCATCGTTCTGAATCTTTCCAAGTTTTTCTTGTCCAAGCGCTTTGGTGAAGATGTCTGCAATTTGCTCATTCATGGAACAATGACGGAGATGGATTGTTTTGGCCTCAACATGATGTCGAATTAGATGATATTTAGTATTGATGTACTTTGTTCGATCATGGAACTTTGGGTTCTTGGTCAACTTTATTGCAGAGGTGTTGTCAATCATGAGTGGAGTTGATTGTACTTGTTTTACCTGCAAATCTTCAAGAATTTTCCTGACAACACAATCTTTTGTTGCTTCAGCTGTGCCTATTCTGCTTCTATTGGGAATCTGCTGGAATGATTGTTTGTGGACTCTAGGAACAGCTCCTAATCCAAGATATACGATATCCTGAAGAGATACCCCAGTTTCTTTGTCTCCATCAAAGCTGAATCAGAATATCAGATCAAACTAAAGTCATCCACTTGTGTACTTGATTCCATAGTCTTGAGTTCCCTTCAAGTACTTTAGAACTCTTTTTGTAGCAGACCAATGTCCTTCACAAGGCTTTTGCATAAACCTGGAGAGGATTCCAACATCAAATGAAATGTTTGGTCTGGAAGTAGTAAGGTAGTTGAGACTTCCTACAAGTTGTCTATACTTTGTTGCATCCTCAAATTCCTTTCCTTCAATAGATGTGAGCTTTAAGTTTTCCTCCATTGGAGTAGTAAGACGATTGCACTCTATCATGCCAAATCTGTTTAACAAATATCCAATGTATTTCTTTTGAGAAATAAATATAGACTTTGGATTTTGGGTTACTTCAATGCCAAGATAGTAATGAACATAGCCCAAATAATTCATTTCAAAACTTTTCCCCAATTCCTTCTTTATTGATGCAATGTAGCTTTCATTGTTCCCTGTCATTAAAAGATCATCTACATATACCACAAGATATACAACTGTTTTTCCAACTTTCTTTACAAATAAAGTCACATCATCAAGATCAAAATGATTGAAGTTGAGTTTCAGAAGATGCTCAGTTAGTTTTTCATACCAGGCTCGTGGTGCTTGTTTGAGGCCATATAAGGACTTCACAAGTTTGCATACTTTATGTTCATGTACTTTCATAGCAAATCCTTCAAGTTGGGACATAAAAACATCCTCTTTTAGATCTCCATTCAAGAAGGTAGTTTTTACATGCATTTGATGGACTTTCCAACCGTTCTGAGCTGCTAGTGCAAAGAGTGTCCGGATGGTGACCCATTTTGCTGTGGGGAAGAAAGTTTCCTCATAATCGACCCCTTCCTTCTGTGCAAAACCTTTTTCCACAAGCCTAGCTTTGTGCTTGTCAAGTGAGCCATCAGCTTTGTACTTGTTCTTGTAGACCCACTTGCAGCCAAATGGTTTGGTTCCAAATGGAGGATCAACCAGCTTCCAAGTGCCGTTCTTTATGAGGGCATCATACTCCTTTTTCATTGCTTCTTTCCATTCATCATGAGAAGCAGCTTCTTTAAAGGAAGTTGGTTCAAAATCTGTAGACAAGTTCATTTCACAATCATAAGAAACATCCATATCAATCCAGGCTGCTCTGTTTATTGAGTTGGGACTGAATCAAGATTGAGTCTCCCAATTCTATCAATTAAATCACTTAAAGCATCATCCATTGTTGGAGTTTCAGTCGGGGGAGAGTATTCTTCAGAAGAAGATTCCACATGCTGATCTAGAATAGGAATCCCCCCTTCAAGATGTGGAATCTGATTATGAAATTCTTGAAATGATTTCATTTTTGTAAATCTATCCAAGCGATCAAGTTGCCGCTCAACAACATTGTCAGATTTGGATGATTCAAGAAAAATTACATCTCTAGATACAACAAACTTTTTATTTACTTCATCATAGATACACTTACGACTTCTAGCACCAAGTTTGTTTCTATGTACCTTTGGTATCAAAGCATAACAGGTGGAACCAAAGACCCTGAGATTTTTTACTGAAGGAATATGTCCATACCACAACTCATAAGGAGTCTTGTTTCTTATAGAATTAGATGGAGATCTATTCTTTATATATGCAGCACATAGAATAGCATCAGCCCAAAACATTATCTTTACATTTTTGAAGAAAAGCATGGATCGTACCATATTCAAGATTGTTCTATTGATTCTTTCAGCTACACCATTCTGTTGGGGATTATAAGGCACATTTGTTTGATGTTTGATCCCATGTTGGCAAAGATAGTTTTCAAATTCATTTGATGTATATTATTTTCCATTATCAATGCGAATAGACCCAATATGAGATTGTGCATCATTTTCAATCCATTTATGAAAATTCTTGAATGTTTGAAAAGCATCAGATTTGTTCTTCAATAAATAAACCCAACACGTTCTGATGTAGTCATCAATAAATGTCATGGTATATTTATTTCCATTTGCAGAAGAAACAGGCATTGGACCACATAAATCTGAATGAATAAGTTCAAGCTTCCTATGTGCTCTTGAATGTGAATCATGAAAATATTGTTTGCTATGCTTCCCTAGAATGCAAGCATCACATTGCTTAAGCTTTCTAGGAATTGTAGGCAAACCAACAACACCATTTTTCTTCAATAAGCGGAGACTGTCATAGTTTAAATGTCCAAATCTAGCATGCCATAATAAACTTGATGGAAGTTTACCTTCTTCATGATGAGAAATATATGAGCAATGTTGTGCATGAGCAGATGTTCCTTGCAGTTTGAAAAGCCTTTCTTCTTCTATTCCCCTCATGACAAGTGAGTGATCAGATGCTTTTCTTACCTCAAGCTTGCCATCAAACATATGAATGGAGTGACCTTGCTGGCGGATGTGGACCAAGGACAGCAAGTTTCTCTTGACCTGTGGGAGATATAGAACATGATCAAGAAGAAAGTCTGAGAGACCAGGAAGTTTAAGCCTGATTGTGCCAAGCCCTGATGGCTTGATTTTGACTGATCTGCAAAGTATACTACTCCATCAACATTGTCAGTGAAAACTTCAAAAAAATATTTTCTATGAGTCATGTGACAGGTTGCTCCTGAATCAAGCACCAATAATTTTTCCAGGAAGCAAGTGAAGCATTAAACAAATCTTCATTTACTCCAATGTTACATTGTGCCTCAACATAGTGAGCGGATTCAGTTCTTTAACTTTGTCTGTATAATCAATTTTACCTTTCTGTTGGTTTCTTCTCTACTCAATTTTGTCCCATGGTAGCTTGCATGTAGAGGCACCATGTGATCCATTTCTTTTGCAGCGAATACAATGTAAATCTACCTTTTCTCCTTGAGAATGTCTGCCCCCCTGCCTCTGAAATATCTTCCTCTTCCTCTTCGTCCACCTCTTCCTCTTGTAGAATCTTGAATAGGATACTTTTCTTTATGAGCAAGGCATACAGTCTCTTCAGAAGATTCAGGGGTTGTCTTCTTTCCAAAGGCTTTTTCTCTTTCAGCAAACTTTTTCACAAGAGAGTCAAAGGTTATATCTTTGAGATTTCCATTTGCTTGCAAAAACTCAAGATAATTGGAGTATGTAGGATAAAGTGCCTTGAGAAAAGCAATAAGAGAGATATCCAGCTCAACCTTAGTGGATTTGATATCATGCATTATAGACTTTATTTCAGATGCAAGAGCAAGAGGATCATTATTTTGCAGTTCAAGAGTGAAGAGTTCAATCATGAGTTGGACGACTTCAAGTGCAGAATGTGAGTCATAGAGTTCTTTCAGCTTTTGTAAAGCTTCAAAGGCAGTTGAATATGATGAAATATGGCGACTCACCTCTTTATTTACAGATGCTGCAATTAATGCATAAGCTTTGTTGTTCTTGTTTTCCCAAATGGCGAGCTCTTTGTCTGAGGTAGGTTGTACTGGGTGTCTCCTTCTCCGACACACACTCCTTTCCACAACTCATTGAAGATGAGGGTGTGTTTTATCATCCGGGACCAATCAGGATAGTTCTCCTTGCCAGTGAGAACTATTCCTACCATAGATATGATTGAATGCATTTTGTAAAAAAAAACTTTTGCTTATAGAAAAAATACTTCTGCTGATATACAGTGAAATTGTACTCAAAAGGGCAAAAATATTTCAAATACTTTATGCATTATGTTTTCTTTTAAGCAAGAGCTCCACGCGCTCCACGCACATATAAAGTCAACAATGGATTCAAGTGGAAATCATTCAATATATATACCATTCAATATATATATGCTAGACCATTTGTTGGACCATTCAACAGATTCAAATGCAGTTCATAAGCGGTGTATATCACTCAATAAAGCCGCAGTTCAAATACCATTTCAACCGCACAGCTCAATCCGCTAGACCATTCAACAGCGTTAATACCACAGTTCAAAAACTCAAAACGCTCTGTCATTCAATATATATTGACCAGACTTTAAAAGAAAGAAGTATGGCAACATATTACTCAATCCAAAGACAATATATCGACCAATTTTTTTTTTAAAGGGAGTATCGCAACTTAGTCCTCCAATGCACCGAAAATACCAATTTCTGCTGCGCATTGAAAATACTAATAGACATGAAAATACATCGGGCACCGTTAATTGAAAATCCACCGGTTGTCGTAGTGCCAAGTCGTTATGTTGCAATCGACATTTTAGCAGTTTGTAATGAATAGCAGCTTCAAAACTTATTCCGCTACGACCGGGTAGCACCACCATTTCGCTGCACCACCATTTCGCTGAGACCACTGAGTGCAACAAGAATACGCCTTTTTAAATATCCCTCGAATTACGAGGAGTGGCTAGAAATGCCATGACCATCAAATACATGTTACATTTGTCTCCAAAATATCTAACAAGGTGACGCCCATTTACATTGTTAGTATATGCTAGGCAGTGATAATATTTATATATCTGTTACAGAGAGTGTGTCTCTCAAACAACTCTTCAATGGACGATTCATGACAGTTAACTCCCACACGACCAGCAAATATAAGAAACCCCCAAAGAACCAATGCAGAAACAACTAGGAAAGGAGAAAATTCTCAACACGAATACATAGTCAATCTAACAGTGTTTTCATTTCAATTCAGCGCATACAATAATGTAGTAAAACGCATACCAATTCACTGAAAAAAAACGCAGAGGACAGAGGCGTTGATGACAGTGCTCAGGTAAGAACGACAGAGAACAACACTCAGTGGACAGTGCTCAGACCAGCGTACAGCCCACAGTAGCAAAAATGAAGGGAGTTACAACTTATTTTGAGAACTGGCTCTGATACCATGTCAGGCCAGGCAATAAATCCAATAGGCAGTAAAACTGATTCATCTATTATTCCATAGGTAACTCATTGTTATATACAATAGGGAAAGATTGTTCAGCTCATCTCCCGATGACTATTCACATTCCTAATTTATTTATTTACATAAAATTCCCAATCATGAAGATTAGGTGTCAACAGTAAATTCGAAAGGATCCCTAACAGTCGACTAGTTCCTTTGTCAAAGCCTATCAGATTTCTCATCTCAGGCATAAGCGATGGTGAACCAAGCGCTTTCCAAGCAGTTGAGGAAAGGATATTCATAGAATCCCCTTCATCTATGATGGTACCAACCATGATCATTCTGTAAGCTTGTACAATGATTCGGAATGGTACATTAGATGGTAAACGGGGTCTTCCTAGTAGATTCCAATCGAAGGAAACGACTAGGTTGCTCGGAGGTAGGACCGAATAAACAGTCGGATATGACCCTGACGAACTTCCTTCCTGCGGTAAAGGAATGGGTAGATTGCCCCCCTATTCATCGGAGTCTATGTTTACGAAAAGAATTTGAATAGTGTCGTTCTCATTCTCTTCGGTGACTGTATCATCCGAAGATGGACCTTCTGAAGACAAGACCAGGTCTACTGCCACCTCAATCTTTTGACTTTCGTCTGGTATGGATTCAGGTGGTTTATCTTCAATGATAGATGCTTCGACCGACCATAAAATTGTGTTAGTCGGATTTTCAACTAGTGATGGACTCGGCAAGAGTTTCTTGTACCCAGGAGGAAGCTGTAGCAGTGAAGCAGGACGGTTATCCAAGACTCTTTTAGCTTCGTCCAGGAAGGGACAACGGTGGACAGCATGATTGCCTTCACATAGTTTGCAAGGAAATTTACATTTTCCTTTCTGTCTAGAGACTTTGTTTTCGCTAGTTGACGGTGTACTCTCAACATGATCATCAGAGGTTGACGACACCGGATTGTGCAAACGAGGAGACCAATCCCTTAAGATCCGAGGGATGCAAGGACAATCTCGATGATAGTGGTCCCTTTTCAAATGACACATGGAGATTTCGGTTTGGATGGTGCAGTGTGTGGATTTTCGCTAGATGATGCACGGTTATCCCTTTTTGCCTTTGGCTCCTTCTTTTTCTTCTCCTTCTCCTTCCCTTTCTTCTTCTTCTCAGTTACTTGGTCTTTAGCTTTATCAGCTTTACCGAGCGAAGAGGAAGGAGGGGAGGGAGAAACAGGCAAAGTAGGAGGTTGGGGGGCAACTCTAGTATCATCTAGTTGCTAACTTGATTGCTCAGGAATCGCGGCGGTTTGAATGACAGAGGTCGAGAAGAGCCATATTTTCAAGCCAATTGTCAGTTCTAGGAGGGACAATGTGGCCATATGAGGTGTAGCAACATCTCCCCAAGAGGAGAAAGGACTAGGATTTCCCCCAAGGGGCTTGGTTGGTGGACTCCATTTTTCTGAACCTAAGACCAACGAGGGAACAGTGACGTTATTCTGATTAAAATAAATTTTAGACGCTTTGACACAACTTGCTTTTTCAATTTTTAAGAGTCGAGAAAAAACTAAAGATGACTCTAGTCGCCTTCGATTTTTAATGAGCCTGAAGTGACAAGTGCTCAGATGGACCTTTTCCTTTAAGGAGTCTAAAAAGGAACGAAAGAAACTACTCTGGAAGTCTAGACAGAGGGATTACCAAAGCAATCGCAAAACTGCATAATACTTTTTACGGTACGGAAGTCAATCTTCCCGAATGTTGTGTTCAGTGCATTGCGATCGATAGGGCAGCAGACACGGGTTCCTAAGGATAAAGGATATAGCCTATTGTGGTCTCCCAATATATACTCGACAATATGTGGGAGCACAAGTCTGTACTGGCACTTGTCGTCTCAAAGAGGAGGAATTACCCAAACTACGATGAAAGCGATAGTTACCAGGCTTTACGATGCCGGAATACGTCTCTAGCCTAGACTTCTAAATGTTGTGTGTTAGGTTCCAAAGCGTTTTTATGTTCATTGAATTTATTTTACAGTTGATCTTTCTTAAGAAGTTTGTCTTTCAGGTTCACTGCGTGATGTAGATATACAATTCCTAAAATGCAATCTAAGATGATAAACAATCGTTTAATCTTCTTTTTGCAATGAAAATCCTAGCTACTAAGGAAAGAGAAGCGGAATTCTTTCAACAAAGAGCAGAGAGAACACTCTAGATGCACTGTCCTAAATCAAAATCAACAAGCAGTCTAAATGCAAATGCATGTGCATGTATTTGTTTTTGCTTTCTTAATGTGTGAATGACAAAAAGAATGCTAAGTACAAATTTGAATTGTTTCAAGCAACAGTGCTAACGATTTTCTTTTCAAAAAACGAAAGGAAGATAATGACGACACTTTGCGATTTTGAATTGAAAACTACTTTCGACACTTGAAAAACTACTAATTCAAATCAAATACAAGAGTAACAGTATAATTGACCATCAAGAACAATAGAATTCTTTTCTTTGACTGAAAACGACACTTGCGACACTTTCAAATCAAAAGACGACAGCTTGATTACGCTACTTCTTTGTAAAAGAGGCATGTAAATGGCAAACAATACATAAAAACATTTACAATTCCTTGTACTATGGAGGTTGAATCATGCAAAGGAAGGGACTTTCTACAGTGGTTTACTGATCACAGACAGCAAAACTCCTGAATAAAGTTGAAGAGAGTGAACAAAAAACCAAAATCTGGAAGCAGAAGAGGTCTTATCTGACCATCGCACCTGTAACATAGGGAAAGTGTGATGCATCTCACCTACTGCACATGGGAGGTGCGATGCGTCCATATTCCCAAGAGGAGAAGGTGCGATGGCCCAGGGACGAGACTTCAACTGGGTTCTTGGTCAAAGTTTGCAACTCAGTTCAGGGATTTAAGCCGAGCAAATGATAGTCAGTAAATGTGAATCACAAAGGCTGATCTAATGAGGCTACTTGAGCCACCACCAGGGAAATTAGGATGTTTGCAAATAAATTATTCAGTTTATAAACAAAACCCGGAGATAAACTGAAGCATCATTGATCTACTTTGCACTTGCATGGAAAATGCAGTTCGAAGGCTAACTGGCTTGACTTCAGGCTCCATCTGTAAGTTTATAAATCAAACAAATATAGACAAGCAAACAAACTACTCGGTCCCCAATGGAGTTGCCATTTTGTTATCGGGAAATCTAGTGTCTATGCAGAGCTGCTAGTCCCACTAAGATGGGTAGCTATCTTAGAAACAAACAGATTAAAGTTACTTTCATTTTCCTTTACAATAAGTAGATAGGAGAAGAGCAAAGAATACCAACCTCGATCTTTCGCTTGGTTCTCTGCTTGTTACTTCTCCCCTTTAACAGATCTTTGCGGCTCTTCCCTTGACCACTTCGCTTCAAAGAGTACCTGTAAAGTCAAAGCAGCATAATACCTTCAAAGTGCAGAGATCTACAGTCATAAACAATATGGGACCAGATATATATTGACCACATACATGCATATATTAGCAAACATACAAGAATGTGGAGGAAAACTTGAATAGCTTTATTGATATAGAGGTTAGAAGAGAGGATTACAACCATTGATCTGAACCCAACGTCATCCTCCGGCAAGAAAGCCCTTCTTCACCTCAATGAAAAGCTTAGATCACCAACACTATGATATTCCACCAGGAAACCAACAACACTTCCTTACAAGATACAAATATTCCAGCCTTTGGATCTCTGGGATGAGGGATCCATATATAGATGATTGCAGGGGGGTGAGTCAGCTTCTGGGATTTTGATTAGTGTCTTCTCTCTGATAGTCTTTGATTCCACTTAGAGATTGATGATCTCTTACTCATCCCTGGACGAATTCAGAGAGACAAGTGTCACAGGAGAAGTTTCTGGAAGATTCCATGATCATCCACCTTGCAAACTATCTCTGCCATTTGTCTACTCTAGCCCATCGCACCCTACAGAAGGGCTTTTCAGTATGCATTGCACTTTTTGCACTAAGCATGTGAGATGCATCGCACCCTCTACACTGAGCAATCTGTATGGTCCAGTTTTGACCAGTTCTGAGCAGTTTTCTATGGAAAACTTCTAGGAGATGATGTAATCAGTTGACCTTGTTCCTTTAGGGCATGAAACAACACTTTTAGGGACTCATAAGCCCTTGGTTTATGGTTATGTGATTGGGGTCGCAGTGCCCAAATATGTCTATAACATAAAGATACATAGAAACTGTTATAATAAGTATGTTTTCTATTGGTGATTGACGTATGTATACACTAAAATGTTAAAGCATAGGAAACATCTTGATTTGCTTGAGAGAAATTGTAACACATTGTTATTTGAGAAAGCCAACTATTGCAAGTCAGGAATGGATATTATACTATTACATTTATGAATAAAAGAAGGATGAGAGGAGATGGTCTCATTATTGAAAGAAAAAAAAATATTAATTAATTAAAAATTAAAAATATTAAATTCACCAAGGTTGGTGTTATTCCAAAGTCTCAACTAATATCTATATTTAACTCATGTAACATTTTAAATAAAATAATGTGTTGTAATGAAGTGATTAATTAATGTGTCAAGCCAAGTGGGTTGAGGGTTGAATGAGTAGTAATGGCCTTGTGATGTAAACATGTGAAAGCACCTTGTAAATACTTCTAGTATGGATCCGAAGCAAAAGGTCCAACTAGCATAACTCCATGTCTCGGGCTTGTTGCGTGGCATATGTTATCCTTTAAAGGTACAATCATGTGAATATGTTTTCATGTTAAACCTTAAAGGTATTTTAAAAAGATAAAGAACCATAAAATATAATAATATCTACCAAAAAAGGTTGTAAAGGATCAATAAGGTAGATATGATTGTTTCCAGGGGTCTCATCCCGAGTTGACTACCTTTCTCCCATGTTCTAGGAGCTTTTTCCATATTTTTTCTTGAGTTGTCCCAAGCCAAATGCTTGTATAATTTTTGTTTAGCATGTGGTCTCATGCAAAAATTATATGATCCATGAATTAGGTTAGGTGTATTTCTTTCTTCGATTATTCTTTCATTCCATTTTATTTAACTTTTTTCTCTTTGAATATGGTGCATCCCTCATAGTTTTATTAATGTTATTCCTAAATCTTACATAAGAATCCAAATAAGTGTTGGCTATGTTTGAATGGTGGCAAACACAGCTTTATCAAAATTTAGTTAGAGAACTCAATCTCATAATGTGTGTTCATCCATAAAGCTAATTAATCAACTAACATTCAATATAATGTGATATGGATTTATTGATCAAGTGAATGATAGACTGAAGTTTATATAGGTGGATTGATTTACCAAAGTTCTTAAGAGAGTTAGTGTATTTATTTTTTGAATATTTTATAAAACTTTTTTTACTTATAATGAATTGGTAACTAGTTATAATAACTTGGACAAAGATGATTATTAGAAAATAAAAAAATATTGTTAATAATGTCGCATGAAACCATGGTGGTACTATCCATAATGGCTAGAGCATCCTACAAACCTGCCACCATTTCCTTATGCCAATCGCCACACACGATTGGGATAATGATCTACCACTTTAGATTCTTAGAGGAAAATCAATGGATTGAATTATTTTTGGCTACAATGAGGCATTGGAAGGGACGAGTTTTCTAAGGAATTGTTCAATGAAGAAAAGAAATTTCAAACCTCTTGTAGTGCTTTGTTGAGAGGAAGAAGGTTAGGACTAATTGATGGATGGAAGATGCCCAAAGGAATTTTCTTCAGAGAAATGTCAGTACATGTTAACTCTATATGTATTGTTACGCATTATGGGTTGGGTTGACTAAGACTAGATCGTCGAAGAAATTTCTTCTCCTTGGTGGTCTCCAAAACCAACTTGGGTGGAATCTACAGAGGATTCCTAAAATGGGGTAGTGAATCACTTCTCAATGACTAGTTTGGTGGACAAATTCAAGACTAAGTATGAGTATTTGTTTTTATTCCTATGTAAAACTACTCATAATGCATTTGTGTTATTTGATTCCACAAAATTAATTGTCATAGGTGAACTATATTGATGGAATGGTTATATGTGAACTATTGTGTTATTTTGGTTATTTATTTCATTCAGTTAAATCCCGTGGTGGCGTGAAATATGTGTAAGGACATGGATGAAATGGTTAGTGGGATGGAAGTCCTTGCTAATTATCCATGTTACATTGTTTAATATGTTTGTTATGTTTTCTCAATTTCTACATGCAATTTTATTGATGGATGTGGGCCACCATATGATAGAGTGTATTTACATAAGCATATCTCCAAATTTAATTGTGTTTCCCTTATGTTTTATGCTATTGAATATTATTATTTGTGTTTTTATTGCATGTGAAATATTCTTCATTGTAGTAGATACCAGTTTTGCTCATATTAATGAAATCTCATTCAATAGTGGAAGAAGGAATTTCCATTCGGAGTGCCATAATGAACAAGAGTGGGTTTCAAAAACATTACATTGAAGGCCAAATTTTTATTGAACACCATTCATTATGTTTACTAGAAATAACTATTTTTGCACTCATGTCCCAATTTTTACAGTTTTATTCAAGATTCCTTAGAACAATTTTGGATTGTGTGTTGATACATGCTAGGGCCACACAATCCAAAATATGTCTCATGTGAGTGAATATCTATGTTATGAAACCAGCTCAAGAAAAGATAGAAAAGATAGATAAACGCCTTAGAATTCAGCCTCTTCGAGGGGGCAACCTCCTTTACATTACATAAATGAACAATTCT
>APFE030702056.1:0-19648 GCA_000404065.3 Pinus taeda
TATAGAAGAAATTCTGCAACAACAAAAGGACATTACAACTGATCCTAGTGTGACGGTTAACACTTCTATTCCTAAACCGGCTCCTTCTATAGCCGATTCGGAAGGTGTTACTACCCAACTGTCTGTTGCTGCAGAACTTACATCTTCTTCGGCACCAGAAATATTTTAAGGACCTGATGGTCTGCCTCTTCCTCCCGGATTGATTTCCATAGAAGAGATTGTGGAAGATCCTCCCTCGAGCACTCCAACGCAAATTGGAGCTGGAATCACCCTGTATCCTTCTTCATCAGAAGATATTCACCCACCATCGGAAGTTCCTGAAGAATCACTGAGGAATATTTTGGATAGGCTTAATATGTCTGAACAACCGTCAACATCAAGGACTGTGTTACCTGACACAACAAAAACAGAAACTCCTTCTGCTATTCCTACAATGTTCGTCGGTGTGCCATCTGTCCCAACCAACTTTCGATCACTGGATGGAGTCCATCTAGGGGCTATCTCGACAGTATGGATTGTTCCCGTTTGTTCATCCGGAATTATATCTAGAATCTCTTACGTTGAGTCTCAACAAATTGATCTGTCACAAGGTCAATTTGGGAAAACTAGTCCCCAAGGCAAATCATTCCTTTGAGTACTGGATTACCGTCGTATGGAGGGCCATATACCCTTTCATTGCCTTCCTTGGAAGGACAACCATGCGTGAGTTCACAACAAAATTTGGGTTATGCTGGAATCACAACTAGCGGTGGGTGCCAATCCTGTCTCAACAACCAAGAGTTGTATGCTCAATACAACAAAGTTTACCTATGACAAACATCCCCACTACGCTGGCTATTGTGGCAGTATCGCAAGCACAAGCGTCACTAGTTGTATGCCAACCTCAAGTTTTGCAGGTTGTAATGCAACAAACTCTTGTACCCACGACACAACCATAATCACAAACTAGTGGAATGGCATAGGTTCAAACGGGGAACACCAACCCCCATCTTGGTCAAACAATTAGTACTGGAAAGCAGCCCATGAATTCACAACCATGGCTGGTGCAATACGAACAATCGCAATTCTAGTAGGCTTACCAAGGATATGAGCAACAAGTCTTTGCAAGTAATGGATAGCCGTATCAACCATATCACAATGGTGATGCCCATCAACCTTACCAACATCAAATGCATTATGATGATATGCAAAGACCAACTGCTCAAACAATTCCGTCTTATCCTGGGTATGATCAACCAAGCTTGAATCAACAGTTGCCTTTCGTGGCAACTTTAGAGCTACCAGATCTGAGTCAACTAACGAACTATCCAATTGCCTACGCCCCTTGGTGGCCGGCGATTCTACATAAACTTCCGTCGGATATTCCTAAATTTAATGGGAATCCGGGCGAAGACCCATCGAATCATGTGATGACCTTTCATCTATGGTGTTCATCAAAGACTCTCAATGATGATTCGATTTGGCTTCGCCTCTTTCAGTGCACGTTAACTGGTGCAGCAGCAAAGTGGTATATCGAACTGCCTAGAGCTTCGTTTGATAACTTCAGTACCCTAGCCACAACCGTTTTAGCCCATTTTTAGTTACCTATAAGGTACGAAACAGGAACTGAGCTACTTACCAATTTCAAACAAATGACAGCCACTCACATATTCGATCATATTCATGAGTGGCGACATCGTCGTAGAATGGTAAAAAGATATGTTCCTGATCAACTATTGGCTGAATGTTTTATTAAGTCACTGTTACCCGCTATTACAGAAGACGTGGCAAAGGGAGGAGTTGTCACTGAAGAGCAAGTTATTTCTCATGCACAATATCTAGACTTGATTTATACTCAGTCTGGCATGCTCTACGATAAAATCCCTGATGCTCCTAGACTAGAATTTTTCGTTCCTCCTCCTCCTAAATCAAACAAAGACTCTCATGTCGGCGATGGTGTGATAGGTACGACAAGCACTAAAACCACAAAGGCTACATCGAAACAAGCCCGCATGGTTTTGAGTCAAAATGAAAATGATGAACTTCTAACCTCGGAAGTAAATGCCGTGTTGACAGACAAGGGCGAAGAACCCAAGCAACCGAGAGGCAAGATGAAAAAATAAGGGAATAAGAAGAACCAGGAGGACTCATCTCCTAGAAAATCTTCTGCAAACCCTTCTGGGAATGGGAAACCCAAAAATCCATGTCATATATGTGACGAGGATCATTGGACCAGAGAATGTCCATATAAATAAGAACTTATAAAATCTTTCAAAAGTTCAAAAACCTCGGCTGTATTGACTGATCCGTTTCCAAACCCAGGAACAAATATGGTTGCTAGCAAAAATGCTTCCCTGTCCCAAGTGCTAATGTTGTCAGTTTCAAAGCAACTGAATGATGCTCTGATATCGACAAGGAGTAAAGATTACGGGAATCCACAGATGTTGAACAACAAGGATAATGATCAACCTAGTAGTTCAACAACAACTTCAACCGAAGTTATGCCACCCATCATTCCTGAATTAACAATAAAACCGCCAAAGGGAGTAGTACACAAATCAACGTTTAATCCTCGTGCCCAAGTAGCACAACACTATAATATAGTGGAGGATTTAGCCCAATCGCCCTTCGTGATGTCGACTCTTGAGGTACTGCAAAATTGCCCCTCCTAAAAGCAAGCTTTATTATCAGCAATAGGTGGGATTGACCCAATGGATTCCAATCTTGTATCTTTTAATCATAAAGGATATGACCCTTAGCTGCCAGCTCAACTAGCTTTCCTCATTCAAGTGAAAGCCCTCAATAAAACTGTTCATAGAACGATTATTAATGAGGGGGCATCCACATGTATCATGACAATGAGTTGTTGGAAAACTCTAGGGTCTCCATCCTTGTCACGATCGTCGATGACATTGAAAGCATTTGATGGACGAAAATACACCCTGTATGGAATATTAAGTAACTTGAAAGTCGAACTGGGGGGAAAAACAGTAGAAATCGATGTTGAAGTCATCGACGGAAACCTCGATTACAACATCCTACTGGGAAGACCCTGGATATATGCCATGGCAGCCATTGTGTCGACCTACTTTAGGAAAATTGCATTTCCATCCCAAGGAGGAATTACAATCATCTACCAACAAACTTTTCTCCCCAATAGTTCGCAAGTTACGGGAAGCATTCTAATGATCCATGGAAGCCCTAGCATGCTTCAAAATATCGGAGTAGGCCTACTAAAAGGCCCTACGTTAATGGGAACTTTGACCCTACCACCTCCTACAAGTTTGGCGGAAATGGCTAATATAGGAACCTGCAATATGATATCTTCCATTCAAAAGATGTTAGAAAACGATGTTAAAATGGATCATCCGCAAGTTTTGCCTCTAACCCCACTGGAAATATTATAGAAATCAATGTTTTTAGCATGGGAGGCAAACCTGTATCAACGCTCATCGAGCGTTTGGATAGATAGGTCTAAGGAATATGGCACCCCTTCAGATCCTTGGTCGCAAGTACACTCTACAGACGAAGGAATCGTTCAATCGATGATGATTGATGGGACACCATGGGAAGATTACCACCATCGTTCCCATCTTCTGAACTGGAAAGAAGATAATTCCGGTAATCTACACCATCCTTCAGTATTTGACTTTCTGACGAAGACTGTAAATATGGTGGATTCCGAGAGAAACCTATCCAATATCGAAGAGACTACTGCCATAAATATCTCCACCAAAATAGATGTTGTAGAGAATATTCATGTTGGCAAATCTTTTTATTCTTCAAAACTGGAAATATATAACGCTCTCTTTCGCGAGTTCAGAGATTTCTTTGCTTGGTCATATGATGAAATGCCAAGTATTATCTCGAGCATAGTTGAACACGAAATTAAGATGTATCTAGATGTCAAACCGGTACGACATCGGCTAAGGCAGGTGCACCCCAAGAAAGTCGTTGCCATCAAGGCGGAAGTTGAAAAAATCCTCCATGCTGGTTTCATTTACCCCATTCCTCTAACTGATTGGGTATCGAATATTGTTCCTGTGATGAAAAAACAAGTAACAATTAGAGTGTGCGTCGATTACAGGGATGTAAATCAAGCTTGTCCAAAAGACAACTACCCTACACCCTTTATTGACCAGATAATTGATGAATGCACCAGATGCGAAATCTTTTCATTTATGGATGGATTTTCTGGGTATAATCAAATAAATATCCGCCCACAGGACCAGTCGAAGACTGTATTCATTTGTCCGTGGGGCACATTCGCATATCGCAAGCTACCCTTTGGTTTGAAGAACACAGGGGCAACTTTTCAGAGAACAATGAACTATGCTTTCCATGACATAAAAAACATCGTTCAACCATATCTTGACGATCTTCCAGTGCATTCGCGAAAGCGGACTGATTATCCACGCCATTTGAGAGCGATATTTATACATTGCCGACACTAGCAAATACGACTCAATCCACACAAATGCATGTTTTGTGTCAGTTTTGGTCGTTTACTTGGCTTCGTCGTCTCAAAGGATGGAATTCGTCTCGACCCATGCAAGGTTCAGGCAATCAACGATTTGCCTCCACCTTCAAACGTGCTTCAGATTCAGAAACTCCAAGGGAAAGAAAATTTCCTCAGGAGGTTCATTCCAAATTATGTCGAACTAGCTAAAGGTTATACTCGTCTATTGAGAAAAGAAGTACCCTTTGCTTGGGATCAGGTTGCGCAAGCTTCCTTTGATGCTTTAAAACAATCTCTAATACAAGCGTCATTAATGTATGCTCCTGATTATCAAAGAGACTTTAACCTGTATCTGGCTGCAGCAGATACAACCATAGCAATGGTTTTAGTTCAAGAAGACAATGGAATTGAACATCCTATATATTATTTAAGCCGAAACTTAAATGATATGGAAATGAAATACTCCTACGTTGAAAAGCTCGCCCTCGCAGGTGTTCAAGCGATACAGAGATTTCGACACTACGTCCTCTTCCTGAAAAATGCCATTTTATCAGATTGCAACCCCATGACTTATATATTGTCACGATAGTTGCTGGGGGGAAATATTAAAAATGGATAGCAATTCTACAAGAGGTTGATTTGGAATTCAAAAAATCCAAATCAAAGAAAGACCTGGTATTCGCGGAGTTATTATGCGATCTCCCATCGTCGTCCAACGATGCAACATCTGAAGAAGAAATCGTGGATGAAATTTTGTTTCTGATATCTTCAAGTGATCTGTGGTACGGAGATATAATCATTTATCTCCAGACACAAACATATAGGTCTAATAACTCATGCTTTGAACAATGATGGATTCGATACCAATCGAAAGACTACGTGATTGTCGGTGATACTCTTTACTGTCGTGGTAGTGATACAATTCTGCAGAGGTGCCTCACCCATGAGGAGGCTGAAAAAGTCTTGAATGATTGTCATTCATGCACATGTGGAGGGCATCAATTTGGTTATGCTACGGCGCAAAAAAATTTGCAAGTAGGATACTTCTGGCCAATAATGTTCAAAGATTGCATAACCGCAGTTAGAAGTTGCCATGCTTACCAAATTTTCGATAGAAAAACCAGAAAACCACCCGCACCGCTACAACCAGTAGTAGCTGTTGGGCCATTCACCAAATGGGGCATAGATTTCATGGCATGTAAACCCACCTCGGCCGGGGGGCATGGGTACATCATAGTCGTGGTAGACTATTTTACCAAATGGGCCGAGGCGATGCCTACAATAAACAACAATGGCAAAACGACTGCCCTTTTCTTTTTTTAATCACGTAGTCTCCAGAATCGGCGTTCCACAGGCCATAGTCATAGATCATGGATCGCATTTTCGCAATCACATGATGGTTGAGTTGGCTACCAAATTAGGACTATCCCACGACAGCTCTACTCCATACTATCCGCAAGCTAACAGACAAGTTGAAGCAATCAACAAAGTCCTAAAGCGCATGCTGCAAAGGATGATCGGAGTCCACAAACAGGATTGGCACCTAATCCTGTACTCGGCCTTGTGGGCATACTGGACATCGGTAAGAAATGCAACCGGGTTCACACCTTTTCAACTTGTGTACGGTCTGAAAGCGATCTTACTTGTTCAATGTGAAATCTCATCCCTCAAACTCGCAGTCGACCTTCTCCCCTGAACCTCAGAAGAAGAGGCTCATTTCTTGGATCTAATCCAATTGGATGAAACCCATCATGATGCAGCTTCGGCTAATGAAGCTCATAAGAAACGAGTCAAAGCATAGTTCGATAAGAATGTAAAACCTCACATCTTCTCAGAAGGTGACCTGGTCTTACTTTATGACGAGGAATCCGATAAGTTGGGATCAGGGAAATTCAAATCATTATGGATGGGTCCCTATATTGTTAAGTGAGTATTAGCAAAAGGAGCCTACGAGTTGATGGACTATGATGGGATTCCATTGGCGCAACCTCGCAACGGGTTGTACCTCAAGCGTTACTATGCTTGATTTCACGTAGTAATCCTCATGCTTTTGTTACATTTTTGTTTTCACGAAGAGCATCTATTTTGGTCAAGTAATCCTCTTTTTTCATTCATTACAGATGTCAAACGCACTGGAATCATTCGTTGGATATGCCGACGGAGCAAGTCATAGTTCGTGGAACCTGTCTTCTGCGACATGGGCCATTTTCAATCCCAACAACGAGTTAGTAAGTTTCAGAGGAGTGTGTATTGGTCGGTCTACGAACAATATCACTGAGTACAACGCATTGATATAACTCCTTTCTGATGCCATCACACATGGCATATGCTGACATGTCATCAGGCTAGACTCATAGCTCATCATTGTACAACTCACCGGCATGTATTTTGTACGAAATCCAGCTATCTATTGCATGTTCCTAAGGGTCAAAATTTTGGAAAGACAGTTCGATTTCATCCAATATCAACATATTTCTAGAAGTTTAAACACATTAATAGAATCATTGGCAAATTATGTGTTAGATAGACATTTGCAACATTTATAAAAAGAAGCATCACAGCAATATATGCAGCAAGATCATGTAACTTAACCAAAATAAAGTTCCGAAAATCAAAAATATATTTCATAATTGTTTATAGTCTATACATAATGTTCTGTAACCAAGACAAAATCAGTCAAATGACCTAAAACTCAAAATTCTAGGGGGCATCCTAATCTAATGATGCTGGTGATAACAAGTCACCGCCTGTGCAATCATGCGTAAAAGCCTAGTCCATCGACTCGGCACTCTAGTAGTATGTCGCTGCAACCGCAGAGGAAACTCGCTGGTCCTCACATCCAGGATACCAAGGGTAAGACCCTCAATCTGGTCTTGTAGTGCTGAAAGAGTCTCAACCACATCAAGGTCGCAAAGGATGGCCCTCCCAACAGCCTCTGTTGCTGGAGCGGCCGCTGGGTCTCTGCGGCGTATTGCCAGTCGAACTGGTCTAATGTTTGCATGAGCACATTAGTTTTGATTAATCTTGATCAAAAAACATAAGAAAATTATAAAGAACAATGAACATATATATGGTCAAAAGAATTACCCATTGCACCCCACTGCTCGCCAACCGGCAACACCAAATCCGGGTAACCTCGGAAATCCATTCCAGCATATGGGAACCTGGCATAAACCATCTCCTGAAGATCGAACCACTTGAAGAAGGTATCAGAAAAATAAATCTGGGGCTCGTTGGCATGTCGAGACATGAGTTCAACCCATCTCTGCATCCGTGGTTCAGTCAGTGGAGGTAGGCCAAGAGAAATGTATTGCGGCTGCATCAGTGGTATTCCCTCCAAGGCGAAAGTGGTCAAAATAGAACCATAACTGAAGTTCTTGGATCTTCCACTTTTCACCTTGGTCAATTATTCTTTCATCACAGAGCGTACTACATCACACCAATTGAACACCTTCGATTCAAGGCATTCCAAAGCATACTGCATGTAAGACCTGTTAGCTATGTAAAGAGCAGAACTACCAGCCAGTCTAGAAAAAGTGAACAGAATGGTCTGCAAGATCCGGTCAGTGACGTCTTGGATATTTATCTTGCCACCCGTACTCGGCTAAGATCCCTCTCTGCAGTGCTGGCGAATTTACTCCTTCATGGACTCACCCCCACGGGCGGAGCCTGATAATGAGAGAGGGGCACTATGCCTTGATAAATCGATCAGAAAATAGATGTCCATGATAGTCAAGGGGATCGATTTGCCCCTAATCTGGAACACCTGGTTGATAGGATCCCAGGCATTGAGGAAATATTGCAAAAAACTGATTTGTTGCCTCATGCTAGAGATACGGAAAAACTTCAACAAGCCACAGTTCCGCAATGCAGCTACTGTGCCCAGATGATGTAAAGCAACAACGTCCTCTTCTTCATGCTCATGTTCTCGCCATGTAACAACCATTTTTGCTCTAATGAATCTCTGAAAAACAAGCAAGAGAAGAGTCAGGATCTTCATTTGGTAAAAAATAGGCAAAAATCTATGAGGAAACTGTGCGAAAACTTTCCTCCTTGCGCCCATTGCACCCCAGTAAGTGTACTGGGAGTGATGCATACTGACTAGTTAGTGAGAAGATCAGTATGCATCGTACCTTTCGATTAAGGGAGGGTGCGATGGTCCCAGGGCGAGTTCTTCAAACCCTAAAGGCTCAGAAAAATAAGGAAATAGGCTCAGAATAAAAAATGAAAGGCATGCAATTGAAGAGCACAAGTTTAGCTCCTACCTGGTCCAAGCGGCGTTGAGAATTGTCCACAGAATCTCCCGGAATCCACTGGTGAAAATCAGGGGGGAAAAGCACCTCGAGAGCTCCAACAAACCAAATTCAAACGAAATGGTAAAATGAGAGGTAAAAGTCACTTTTAATTTACCATGCACGTAATTCAAGTAAAATACTAGTGTTCTTAACTCATTTATCAAGCATATGTTTTCATTTCTGACTAGTTTGATGAAGCAAATGAACAGGTAGTATAATATTTGAAAGAACAAAATGCTAATGGTGAATCAAAGACTCAATGACCATCATCACGAGCAATGTTACCGTAGGGTTCAAGCTCGTTAAAAAATAAACCCTCCACGAGCAGTTTTAGCGCATAGTTAAAGCTCGTTAAAAAATAAACATAAGTCATGAGCAAATGTTTCCCCCAGCATTTAAGCTCATTAAAACATGAACCGGTAAATAACCATCGTGAATACCTTATCGCCAGCTTTTGAGCCTTGGTCGTGTTCTCCTCATCACATCCACTCTGTTTTAGCCAATCATTCACCCCCATATGATTGTTTACCCCTTCGAGGAACATCTGCGAAGAGTGATTCTATTAGCCATCCTTGTGACACTGCTGTGATTGGAGAATTCCAAACCTTACCTGGAATCAGCTGCTACCCAAAATCATCACTCATTCCTCGAAAATGAGTCTTCTTTAAGCTCTTTTCAACTTACTCGTAAAATATGAAAATATTGTCGAGCAATTGGCCTCTCTGGCTCGTTAAAGTCATCGGAAGTGCTATCCCTCCTTTAGATTTTAATCTTTTTGGACTTGAGGGATTATTACACAAAACGATCGAGCGCTTGTCTTGTTCGGCTCGTTAAAACTATCGAAATTCATCCCTTTTGTATATTTTACACTTTTCAGACTTAAGGGATTATATGACGAAAAATAATCATTGGAGTCTCCTTTCCATTTCTTTCAGACTCTCTAAAAATTGAAGGGACCGAGTTATCTTGTCGTAAACTCGTTAAAACCGAATAGCCGACAAAACTCGTCCAAATGGACGAAACGGTTTCGATGTGCTAGGCTCGCTAAAATATAGCGACAGGTTCACCGAAGGGCAGATTATAGAACAAGCATATGTTATCCTCCTCAAGCTTGACAAAAATAAAGAGGTACTGGTCAGCAATGACTGGGGAAAATTGGGAAGAAAACTTGAAAAAACTTTATTGGTATCAAGTCGCTCTTCAACATGACACTTTCCTTCCGCATCCATGCCAGGTTGAGTTGTTCCGTTCACTGGTCATCACCATTGGTTCATCACACCATCCATCTTTGGGGTTAACGCTACCAATCCATCATTAGTGTCATCGATATGTTCAAGAGAAGTCATTTAGACAATTCACCTGTGTCTCACCCACTGCAATACATTCATCCTCCATTCCTTCATGACCGCCACCCTGAACCCTGTATCGTCAGATTTTTTTCACCTCCAAAATAATTTACTTCGTTGTGTGTCATTGATGTGGGATTCATTAAAGCCCTCCTGTGACGGGTCGCTTCTTGTCGACATCAACTCATTGTCCAAGAAGTTGACTTAGGAACAACCCTTTCAGTACTTTGAAGCTTGCATGCCTCAATGGCAAGTTTCTCACTTTTGGTGACAGGTTTACATCAATGACCTTCGACCGAGAGATTTTACGCGCTGTTTGACGCCAAGTCCTTTTTCACACCACTTGAATTGTACTGTAGTACCTTGAGGGTCATTGTCATTATTGGTGATTCCTCTCGCGCCTGTTAACATCTTACATCATTGGCTGGTAATCAGGCGATGTCTTTCCATGTTGGACTCTAGAACATTTTTCACATGGATTGACTTGTAATCCGAGTGAAGATTGAACGAGTTTTGAAGACCCCGGATTTAGTTTCATCCATCCGGGCTGCGATATATTTAAGAATATAAAGACATCAACTGTACATCATTGCCAAACAGATGATCATCCAAATCAAAGGATGATGAGTCCATATCATCAGTCTATCACACAGACGATTGTCTGTCCTATGTACATTAAAATGAATTTATAAAGCTAAGCATGGGAATGCCCACCTTAGCTATATCATGAAAAAATGTTGTCAAAATAATGTATTGTATTATATCTTATTACAGGTCACCTCCCAACTCGAAAAAACTTCGGATCCTCATAGTAAAGCATTTCACCCAACATCAGAAAGATTAACGACCTCATGCTTTAGGGGGCAATTGTTATAGACATTTTTGGGCACTTCAACCCCAATCATAAATGTCCATAAAATGAGGGCTCCTAAGTCCCTAAAACTGTTGCTTCACTGCCTAAAGGAACAAGGTCAGCTGATTACATCATCTCCCAGAAGTTCTCCACTAAAAACTGCTCATACTGAAAGCCAACAGCACTAAAAGTGTTGCTTCACTGCCTAAAGGAACAAGGTCAGCTGATTACATCATCTCCCAGAAGTTCTCCACTAAAAACTGGACCATACTGAAAGCCCAGTGCAGAGGATGCGATGCATATCACCTTCCCAGTGTACAGGGTGTGTTGCATACTAAATTTCTCCTCTGTAGGGTGTGATGGTTGGGAATGGACAAATGGCAGGGACAAAATGCCAGGTGGAAGATCATGGAATCTTCCAGAAGCTTCCCCTATGACACTTGCCTCTCTGTTTTCGACCAGGGATGAGTAAGAGATCATCATTCTCCAAGTGGAAGCAGGAACTATCAGAGAGAGGACACTAATCAAGATCCCAGAAGATGACTCACCTCCCTATAATCATCTACATATGGATCCCTCATCACAGAGATCCAGAGGCTGGAATTTTGTATCTTATAGAGAAGTGTTGTTGGTTTTCTGGTGTACATTCATAGTGTTGGGTGATGTAAGCTTTGCTTGAGGTGAAGAAGGGCTTTGTAGCTGGAGGATGATGCTGGGTCAAAACATATGGTTGTAATCCTCTTGCTACTTTTCATCTTAATAAAGCTATTCTAGTTTTCCTCCATATTCTTGTGTACTTGTTTATATATGCATTTGTATGGTTAACACACATCTTGTCCTGTGTTATTTATTAATATAGATCTTTGTTCTTCGATAGTATTATGTTGTTGTGATTCCACAGGTGCTCTTTGAAGCTGGGCAGATGAAGAAGAAGCAGCGAAGCTCTATCAAGAAGGAGAGGAAACCAAGCACAAGACTAAGGTTGGTCTCCTTGGTCCCCCTCTTGTCTATTTTCATAAAGGAAAACGAAAGTAGACTTTACTTGTTTGTTTCTAAGATAGCTACCAGTCTTAGTGGGAATAGCAGCATCCGAGTGGACACTATTCCCGGGAACACCTGCCTCTGTGAAACTGGAATTTTCATCTTGACAATGCCTTCGTCAAAATATCTGCATCCTACACTTCTCTAGGAATGTACTCCAACAACATGATTCTCGTTTGCACACAATCTCATAGATGGTGATACTAGATGTCAATATGCTTGGACCGATCATCAAAAAATGGATTCTTAGAGGGTTTGATACAACTCTAATTTTCAAAATAAATCACTGTTGGATCCATCTGTTGACCAAATAACCCAACAAGGATCTTCCTCATCCATATAGCCTCACAAGCTACTTGACTATTAACCATGTACTCTCCTTCTACTAATCTCTGCTTCCAACTATACCAAGAAACTGCTACTGACCCAAAATTGAAGATTCCCCCTGATGTTCTCTTCCTGTCGGATAGAATCCATGCCCAATCTACATCTGTGAAGCCTTGAAGCTTCATTTCCTCTATTTGTCTGTAACAAATAACAAATTGAGTGGTCCCTCTAAGGTATCTCAACACATGTTTAGCTGCCTTCCAATACATCTTGGTTGGATTAACCATGGCTTGACTAAGCTAGTGAACTGCAACACTCATGTTCAGTCATGTGTTCACCAAATACATAAGTGAACCCATAATTTGTCTATAAATAGTAGCCTCCACTACTTCACCTGAAGTAGCAACCTCCTTCCTCCAATTCCTAGCTAGAGGAGTCTCCATGAGTTTGTTGCTCTCCATGTGGAACTTCTTCAATATCTTGTTGGTGTACTTTCCTTGAGAGACAAACAATTCCTCATCTCCTTTCCATATCTCCATACCAAGAAAGTAATGCATGGGAGACAAGTCCTTCATCTCGAACTCTCTTGCAAGATCCTATTTGAACCATTTAATCAAATTCTCATCACCTATCATAATCAAATCATCAAAATATAATACTATAATCAACAAATTACCTTCAACCACAATATGGTAAAGGTTTGCATCTGCTTCACTTATGGTGAAGCCCAACACTATGAAATAACTGTTAATCCTAGTGTACCAAGCACGGGGTGCTTGTTTTAGTCCATACATCACTTGCTTGATTCTACACACATGTGAGTCTCTGTTGAAGGTCTCAAATCCTTCTGGCTACTCAAGATACACATCTTCCTCAATCATGTCATTGAGGAATTCTATCTTTACATCCATTTGATGCATCTTCCATCCCATCTGCACTGAAAGTGTTAGAATATATCTGATTGATGAGTAGCTTGCTACAAGAGCAAAGGTCTCATCGTAATGAATTCCCTCAATGGGAGAGAACCCTCTGGCCAAAAATCTAGCCTTATGTTTCTCTACACTCCTATATGTTGCTTTCTTTACCTTGTAAATAAATATAGAACTCACCACTCACTTGTCCGTTGCTCTTGGGACCACCTCCCAAACATTGTTTCTGATAATGGAGTCATACTCCTCAACCATGGCATCAACCCAACTAGTTGTTGCACTACTTCCTTGAATGAGGATGGATCAATCTCTACAATCTCACTTATCACAACCATGTAGCTAGTCTATCGATCTGATAACCTCCTCTACCTACACTGTGATGTGGGTGCTCCAACATTATCTCTATCATCATGTAATAATCTGTCAGCCTCTCTGGTTTTCTTTCTCACATCTATGGAAGTCTTTGCATGAGTGGGTGTTTCCACTCTTTGCTCATATACATGTGGTTTCTCCACATCATCCTGAGGTTCCTCCAATGGACCTAAAAGGTCCTCAACTGCATGTAAATGAAGCTTCCTCTCAAAGGAACATGTCATGGACTTCTCTTCATCAAAATTCACATCTCTACAAACCACTATCATCCTCTTGTATGGAAGGTAAACCCGATAGTTGTGAGGTATATTAGTGTACCCCATTAATATGCCCAACTAAGTTATTGGCTCTAGATTTTTATGTGCATCCTTGGTAACATTACAGTGGACTGATGAACCAAAGATCCTGAGGTGTACCACATCATGTTTCTTAACTCAAAATCTTATTATGGTGTACTCATCCCAAGAATCGATGATGGCTTCTGTTCTACAAATAAATAGCTATGTTGAATGCTTCATCCCACAAGTGAAACGATAGGCCCTGGTAATGTAACATTGCATGTGCCACTCCCATGATAATTATGTTCTTACTTTCAGCCACCCCATTATACTGTTGGGTATAAGGTGTTATCAACTCCAATCAAATGCCTTTTATTTCAAAAAAGGTATTGAATTCATTTGACACATATTCTCCACCATTATTGCTTCTGAGATGTTTAGCTTTCCTACCAGTATATTTCTCGACAAGTGATTTAAATTCACACAATTTAGTGAATGCTAGATATTTCTTATGCATGAAGAAAATCCAACAATTACAAGAAAAATCATCAACAAATACTACATAATACCTATGCTTGGCCATGGTTTCTATCATTAACAGTCCATACACATATGAGTGAACTCAATCAAGGATCAATTGCACTTGGCTGTCTTTATCATGAAAGGAATATTTGGTGTACTTTCCCAACGTACACCCTTTTCATGTGTCTCTCTAATAAATTGTACCCTTGGGAAATCCTATAGAAATTTGTGGCATGATCTTCAAATCTCCATGGTGCAAGTGACCAAATCTTCTATGCCACAACTTACTGATATCTCGAATCTACACCTTCTCTGCCTTAGTACTCAAAGCAATGCAATCTTCTACATCTAATTTGTACAGGATCTTCACCTTAACCTCAATCCACTTCAACTATCTAGAGGCTATGTGACGAAGGAAAGCCTTTCCCTTACTAAATATCAAATCATAGGCTTTATCCTCCAACCTAGAAACATAAACGAAGTTCTTCTTCAAACACGAAATATACATGACATATTTCAATGTGAGGTGAGAACTACAATCAGTCTGAAAGGTAACAGTATTGATGTCGGTCACACTATACCTCCCATCATACCCCATCTCGATGTGCATCTAGAGGTCCTTCTCCTCCAAGTTACTGAAGAGCTCTTTTTTGTCGGTCATATGTTATGAGGCTTCATTATCCTTGTACAACACACTACCCATCATCGATGTCACCATGCAAGTGATGAGAGTGAAATCCAATTTGAATTGTGAAGCTAGAGCTTCACCTGTTGCTCCTCCTGAGGGCTTCTTACCAACCTTCTTGTGTGAATACTTTGTGGCATAATGTCTGAGCTCGTGATAGTGAAAACATTTAATTTTTGACATGTCCTTCTTCTTTCCGCCTTGACTATAATATGATTTGGAATGGGATGAATTCACTTTCCCTTTTTTCGCCTTTTTAGCTGGTGCAAATTTCTCCTCATCATTGTGCTTGGATGAGGATCCATCTATGGTGTTTCACCGAAACTCTTCCTGTACCAAGTTGGACCACAATTTCTCCCACTCTGGTAGCTTCTCCCTCCCATTAACTGTGTCCTGGTAGCTATGCAGACTCTTGGGAATTCCTAGACATGCTAGGATCACCAGATCATTTCCCACAACAATAACACCGACACTTCCAAGCTCATCCTACGATTGGGTGAACTTAGTCAAGTTTTTCAGAAGTGAGTTACCCTTCTCGATCTTGATCTTTTTGAGTTTTCCTTCAGTGCCAACTTATTGTGGTCACTACTATTTTGAAACAGTTCTATCAATTCCTTCCACATTGTAGTTGGAGTTTCCTTACTGAGGAGATTCGAGACAATATGATATCGAACTCCTTCTAGGATAATCCTTCTCGCCTTTTCCACACAATTTATCCACTCTGCTAGATCTTCAACATCAGATGTTGGAGGCTTTGGGATATCATTATGTATGAATTCCTTCAGCTCGTTGTCTTCCAACACTGCCTCCATCTCATCCTTCCAAGTTATGTAATTTGAGCTACCCTCAAGGTCATACTCAAGTCTTAATCTATAAAATGACATCCTACTGGATCTAAAGTATGAAACTACAAATTTGATGTCACCTGCACAAAAAACTTGTATTCTCCTCCTATATAGTGATTTAAGATCTAATACCATATATAATTTTATTGTAGATTTAGCTGTAGATTGTGATATGCTAAAAAAATTGAATTGAATCTACTCTACTCATCAGCAAAAACAAAACTTGATCGATGAAATCACGAAGCAGAAAAAGAAGAATTTAAATCACATAACACAATAATTTTCTGGGGAAAGCCTCAACTAAAAACCCCCACTATCTATATATTTCATTAATCATAGGATCAGAGAATAAAATACAATATTTTTTCAAACTGAACAATCTTTGCCCATGTACAATATATCTCGTTGCTTTGCAAATCATCCCAAGTGAATACTTAGCCAAATCTGTTGCCTGCCAAGCTGCTACTTTCTTTCACTATTCCCTTGGGAATTCGTCCATATTTAATTGTTAAATTCCTCACTCAAAATTGTGTAATCCATCCATAGGCCTTCCTCTGATTGCATGCAACATCCACTTAATTTAGATGATTTTACTACTGATAGTACATTGTCCCTGAACTCTAATATCAATTGGGTCTTCCTATGAAATGACATGCATGAGTTATTTACGAGTGAATTATCAGTTATCTGATTATCACTGCATGTGAATTAAATCCAATTTAAATCACATGACCACTCACTAGTTCCTCCAAGAGTTAGAACTAGTTTAACTGAATTTAACTCAGTTAAACTAAATTAAATGATTACAACTCAATAAGAACTCAATCCGGGCCCCTAAAATTTAGTGATCACTCTACATGACTCTAGATAGACTCCCAAATCACATTTACTCAGTGAACTAATTCAAATTAACTTAGTTAACTATTACAAGTGTAGAAATTCTGTAAATTCTGTACAAATCTAGCTTCGATACCACGTAGAAAATTTCTACAAATCTCACTCTGATACCATGTACAAAATCTGTTGTAGGTTAACCCGATAATGCAATATAAATCAAAGTAGAATACTATAACCTACTTCTACTATCAATTTGCAGAAGCTTAAATATCAAGCTGAACAATATAACCAGAAGAAGCTGAATCAATGCATAATACACATGAAAATACTTTGGTGAATGCCTCAGCTAAAACCCCCACTATTTGTATTATCATACAAGGTGGAAATACATAGAAATCATGAAAATCCTTAGCTCTCATACCTAGCCAACTCTCAGTACAATCCTTACAGATGCTCACAGGCAATCCTGGCTTCTTACAAGCCTTCTCCTCTACCTCCCAGCTCCTATTTCCTTGCGTTGTTCCTCTGGGGTGATTCTCCTTCAACCAAGTGGAAAAATCATTCACCTAGTGGATGATCACCTGATCTCACACACTATCAGAATTTCACAAATTGCAAGGAATGATTCCTTATGCATGCATGAGTTTTCTTTATAAGAAAACACATGCAATTGATAGTACACTATCCTTGACTTTAATCTCAACTGGGTCTTTCTCAGAATAGACGTGCATGAGTTTCTGATGAAGGAACCTTTAGTTAACTCGAGTACACTGGTTGAGTGCATGCATGCATCAACTAAATGTTAACTCACCATTAGTTACTCAAATAGTTTGGAACTAATTTAACTGGACTTAACTCAGTAAACTGATTTAACTAATTACAACTCAAATATAACTCAATCTTATCTCCTTAATTTAAGGGATAACTCTTGCATGACTTCAGAAAGACTTATAACTTGAATTTCTCCAACTAATTAAGTCAAAATAACTTAATTAATTATTTCCAAGTGGTTGTTAAGACTAAATTCGATTTTAATTCACAATTTAATTCAAGGACAAGTTAAATTGGAATATTCTTGTTGCCACATTTCAAAACTCCCTCTCAACAAGAAAGGAATTATATTGCATCAACATGATCCTCCCATCATCAAGAGCTTTCTTTACCTTGTAAATCCAACGGGAACTCACAACTGACTTGTTCTCTAGTCTTAGAACCACGTCCCAAACACTGTTGCGAACTATGAATTCATACTCCTCCACCATAACATTAACCTAAATCAGTTGTTGCACTACTTCCTCAAAGGAATATGTCTTGGTATCAACACATTCCCCAACAAGGGCCATGTATCCAGTGTACCTCTTAGGTGACCTCCTCTATCCGTGCTGAGAAAATGGTGCTCCCACATTCTCTCTCACATCCTCCAACAATCTATTAGCTTCTCTTGTCTTCTTCCATCCATCTCTAGAAGTCTCTGCTTGAGTGGATGTCTCCACTCCTTAAACCTCTGCATGTGGCTACTCCGCATTAGTCTGAGACTCCTCCTCCTTAGGAACCAACAGTTTCTCCACACTCTGTAGTTGGATCTCCCTCTCAAGGGAAACTCACATGGCCTTCTACTCATCAAACTTGAGATCTCTACGAACCACTATCCTCTGAATGGGAGGCAACTACACCTGATAGTTGTGAGGTGTATCAGTGTACCCCACAAATATCCCCAACTCTGCTGTTAGCTCAAGCTTCTTTCTTGCATCCTTTGTCACATGGAAATATACCAATGAGCCAAAGATCCTGAAGTGACCCACATCTAGTATCTTTCTAGAGAAAGTTCTCTAGTGTCTTCATCCCAAGTATGCGATGCAAGCTTCTATTTTGCAAATAGACTGATGTGTTGCATGCCTCAACCCACAAGTGAAGTGGTAGGCCTTGGTCATGCAACATTTCCTGTGCTTCCCCTACAATAGTTTTATTCTTCCTCTCAGCCATCCCATTCTACTATGGGTTATGAGGTGTCGTCAACTCTCGTTTACTTCCTTCTGCTGCACAAAAGTCTTTAAACTCTTGAGAGATGTATTCTCCATCATTGTCGCTTCTCAAGGCCTTGATCTTCTTCCCAGACTCTTTCTTGACCAAATCTTTGAACTCATAAAACTTTGTGAAAGTTTGGTCCTTCTTCTACATGAAATAAATCCAGCATTTACGAGAATAGTCATCAATGAAAATCACATAATACCTTTGCTTCGTTGTGGATTCCATGAAGAATGGTCCACACACATCAGTATGAACTCTCTCTAAGATAGCCTTCGCTCGACTATCTCGATCATGAAAGGAAGACTTGATGTACTTTCCCAAGGTACAACCTTTGCATGTGTCAACTTGCTCAAGTTTACCTTTGGGAAGTCCTGTAGATACCTGTTGCACTATCTTCAAAGCCCCACGATGCAAATGGCCCAACTGTCTGTGCCACAACTTGCCAATTTCTTGGCTTTGCACCAATTCTACTTTCATACTCAATGATGCAAAATCATCTACCTCTAGTTTATAGATATCCTTCACTCGAATCCCTATCCTCTTGGTCTGACCCGTGGTTATGTATCTTAGGAAAACCTTTCCTTTACTGAAGACAACATTGTAACCTTTGTCCTCCAACATCACAATTAATACCAAGTTCTTCTTCAGTCCAGGCACATACATCACATCTGTCAAGGTGATAGGAGCTCCATGCTCCCTCTGAAAAGCAACCGTGCCCACTCATAAAACACTATACCTCCCATCATCACCCATCTTGTTATGAAACCAGCTCAAGAAAAGATAGAAAAGATAGATCAACGCCTTAGAATTCAGCCTCTTCGAGGGGGCAACCTCCTTTACATTACATAAATG